>VDFB02160267.1:0-21943 GCA_007258455.2 Sequoia sempervirens | reverse complement strand
AGGGAACGAATGATATCTTGAAGGACTGTATCACAAAGGGAGATAGATGCCCCCACTCTAGATATGTCATGTGCAAGGAGGCATGAGGGATGGAAGACAAGTGGAGGGGAAGATAAAAGAGTGAGATGGATGAAGATAGGATGCATGGATAAGGAAGGGAGGTGAAAGATAGCATGATGGGTGGATCAGGAAGGTAGACAAGTGCAAATGAGGATGATGATAATGTGCGGATGAGGGAGATTATGCTAAGAGGTGCCCAAAGCATGCTTATATGTTTGCCCCATTGTTATCAAGATCACAAGGAGGATGGAAGGATTGGGATAAATGAGATATTCCAAACAGGATGGGTAAGCTCGATAGGGAGGATGGAGGGGATGAAGGAAAAGGATGTATAGGATGGAGACGGGTGCATAGTCGAAAGCGTAGCAGGAAGCATAGCGGATGGAGGGAATGCAAATCAGGAAGTTGCCCCCAAGTGTAGATAGGGATTTACGCATGATGCCTGTTTGCCAGGTTTTCATCATGGTACTTATCCAAGGTGCTTGTTTTGCCAAGTTTTCACCATTGGATGGATTATTTCTCTTTATTATTATTATTATTATTTTTTTTATATTTTTTATTTTTTTTGATTTTTGGACTTTTTGGATAGTATGCGGAAGGAGATGGATAAGGATAGGGAGGTAAATAAGTGGATTTAGAAGACATGCGATAAGGATATGGATGAATGACTCAAGCATCAAGTTCTATACGAGGTATTAAGAGCCCATGTTGGAACCGACTATTGTATGTTGGTACAACCTGATGAGGAGAAATGGATTATGCAAAAGGATGAATTAGAGGGATTTGATGGGGGGGATATGTGGGATAATGGGTGGGATGTTGAAAATGGTATGGATAGAATGATGGGGTGGATACGTGATGGGGAGATGAGTTCAGGACCAACATTGGCACATGTGGTGATGGATGTGAAAAGATAAGGGGACTAATGGATGGAGAATGTGGGGATAATGGAGGAGATGGAATAGTGAATTTCGGGACATAGGGACCCAAAACAGACTTAGGAGATGAAAGGTGAGTATGGATAGCTTTTGGATTAGCAACTTTGGATGTTCTTACAGATTTTTCATTTGATGGCATTGCATCTTTTTTCTTTGGGATCCACATGGTTTTGATTTTTGCTTTAGTGGGCCTTTGTGGCTGATGGGTTTGATTTGGATTGTGGATTTGATTTTTCTTTTCTTTACCATGTCTTTTAGAGGGGACATGGGAAGTGTTGGATTAATGTGGGTTTTTAGATTGATGCATTTTTCCTCTGGCATCCAAAGTGCTGGTACTAGCAATGGGATGGGTGTGAGGGGATGGATGATGTGGAGCAATGCAGGTAGGAGTATGGGGATTACGTGTAGATGGGGGATGTTTAGGTATGTGCCTTTGTTGATCCTGATTAGGATGTTTATGATGGATGACATGGATAGGTATTGGATGGATGAAAGGATGAGATGAAGGAGGTGATCTTGGGATATATGGACCCAAGATGGATCGAGTGGATGAAGGACAGGAGATGGTAGATGGAGGGATATAATGACCCAAGATGGATGGAGCAGATGAAGGAGGAATATGGACGGTTGTTTTGAGGTGATACGATAGAGGAGGAGGGATGGCAGCATATGATTTGGTGGAGCGATGGGAAGAGCCGACATTTCTTTTGGAAAAGGCTCGTTGAGGACGGCTAGAGTTGTACCAACATCTTTAGATTGTGAGGCTTGGAAAATAGGTCCAAGACCTTGCATGTAGACTTGTTCTTTGACTTGGATGGGCTCTAAAATACCTTGCTCATGAAGGCCTAGACCTTTTCCCTGATAGTTCATTTTCTTGAGCATTCGATCCATATAGATTTTGTTATTCTTAAAAAAAACATGATGCTATCCATTATTAGGTGGGGATGATGGTATATACACTGTGTTTTTCTTCTGCAAGGAGGCCACCATGGAAGAATGTGAGAGTACCAAGGGGATATGCAACCGGTGTGGGGATAGCATTTTTAGGCAATGATGGGGGATCCTGAGAAGGAGATGATGGGATAGCAACATTTGGATGGGTTGTATCTGGAGAGGGAGTAGGGGATATGATAGGATTGGATTTTGTGGTAGCAGGCTCATGCAATGGAGACAGAGATGGAGCAGTAGAATCTTGAATGTCAAGAGGACGATGGGATGGAATGGATGGCATGTGATCTTGTGGTAGACTAGATAGGATGGTAGGATCTTGATCTGGAGGAGGGGATATGCTGGCATGCTTTGGATCAGGCTCTTGGCATGACTCATCGTGTGTGGGAGATATGATAATGGAGTCATGGGGGGACTCTTCAAGTGGGGAAGATGGAAGGATGGAGGATTCAAAATATTCTTGGGAGTGGATACTAGGAGTGGAAGAAGTGGATCGGATTTGGATGTCGTCGATAGGTTCAACGACTCTCGGAGCAGGAAGTGGGTGTTCAGTGGATTCAGAGGATGTGATGGTAGGAGATGGGGACTCAGCGGATTCAGAGGATGTGATGGTAGGAGATGGGGACTCAGTGGATTCAGAGGATGTGATGGTAGGAGATGGGGGTTCAACGGATTCAGAGGATGTGATGGTAGGAGATGGGGGTTCAAGGGATTCAGAGGATGTGATGGTATCATCAATGATAGGTGTTGGATGGAGAAGGGTCTCGTCATTAACGACCATGGATGATGGGCTGGGATGGCATGGTTCCACGACTGCAATGTGTGGAGTGGGGGGTGTCTTCTCTATTATAAGTCCTTGGAGAAACTTGGATACGCTAGGCTGAGATGGCGAGGTGGGAGTGGATGAAGGTTTATGAATTAGTGGGGGATTAGGACTAGGGATTGGTGGGCTAGGATTAGATAGGGGAATGGGATTGGATGGAGGACTGGGAATAGAGATGGGGGATTAGGGAAGGGTTAAGATAGGGACAGAAGGAATGGACAAAAGGATGGTGGACAGGAAGAGGAATGGAAGGTATGGATGGATAGATGGGAAGGTGGATTAATAGGGAGATGGCAGTGGATGGAAGGATAGGAAGATGGAAGATGGGTGGAGATTAGGGCAGTGGGTAAATGTGATGAAGCTGATTAAGATAGGAGGATGTGGATGAGGGATTAGATGAGGTATTGTGATGGTAGACTAGGATAAGATAAAGACGCGGGTGTTGATAAGGGGATGATGTCGATGAAGGATATGATGGATATGATGGACATCCCTTGTCAAAGGTAGCATAAGGAGTGTGATTAGGCATAGATGAAGACATGATGGGATAACTCGATGGGGTGATTGGATTTTGGAATGCGGGTGGAGAAAGCTTACTAGCAACAATAGTGTCAAGGGAATCTATGTCGTATACCTCTTGATCAACAAGACTTTCATTATCGTCGTCGATGTAATTAGGGTTTCCCTTGACCACTATTGATGGAGGATAAGAATTCATGATGATGAAAGGATAAAGATGGTGGATAAAGATTTTGGATGGAAATCAGACAAAAGCTCAAATCGGGATTTAGGACAAGCTCAGATTAGGATTGGATTAAAGCTCAGATTAGGATGATTGGATGATATGATGGGATTGATTTTGATGATCGGATTGGATTATCAAAGGATGATTACGACACCGAATCTACTTCGAGATGGAAGTAGATTGATTGGGTCGAAGGTGATTGGATAGGGATGCGATTGGATTGGATTGGATAAGATTGATCGATGATTGATTGATAAGATCGGCTGATGGATGATGAAAGAGACTACAAATCCCGTTCAGAGATTATCTTAGATGACTTAGGATACTGATTGATCGGATTAAAGGATAAATGGATGATCGTAGCACCGAATCCACCTTGAGATTGAAAATGGATTGATTAATGATGATGATGATTAACTTAGGATGGATGAACCCCAAGAGGATGTTAATGATGACGATCAGATCGCATTAATACCTGGATAATAACCCCAGACAAAAGTTTAGGTGGATCGGATGGGGAAAAACGACATTTGATTGGAGAAATGGATGATAGAAATGAATACTCCAAACGAGTAAATGATTGATCGGGATGGATGAACGATTACTCGGAACGAGTAAACGAATGATCAGAACGATAGAACAAGAGTTCAGAATGATGAAAGGAGATGTGACATGGATGAATATTTGCTCAAAATGAGTAAACGGATGATCGGAATGACAGAACCAGAATTCAGAACGATAAAAGGATGTGCTAAATGGGTGAACGTTTACTCGGAACGAGTAAACGGATGATCAGAATGATAGGACGAGTGTTTGGAATGATGAAAGGATGTGTGAAACGGATGAATGTTTACTCAGAACGAGTAAACTGAGAGAATGGTAGGGTATACCACCTTCGAGGAGGCAGATGATGAAGAAAAAGGTGCCCCGGCCAACTTCTCAAAAGTATGAAGTGGTATATATCATTGGAAAGAGCACGAAAAACTGAGAAGAACTGCCTTTGAACGGAGTCAATCGGATAAATAGTGTGGAAATGGCAGCCCCGAGAAGAAAGAGTACTGGGACAGGCCCGCCACTGCACTAGGACAAGCCCGCCACCGGATTAGGATAGGCCCGCCACTGCACCGGGACCAGTTTGGCACTGCAGAAGGACCAGTTTGGCACTGCACTAGGACCGGTTTGGCACTACACTAGGACCGGTTTGGCACTGCACTAGGACCAATTTGGCACTGCAGAAGGACCAGTTTGGCACTGCTCTAGGACCAGTTTGGCACTGTAGAAGGACCAGTTTGGCACTACTCTAGGACTAGTTTGGCACTGCAGAAGGACCAGTCTGCCACTGAATTAGGACAGGTCCGCCACCGGAGATAAAGTTGCTCAAAAGTATGAAGTGTTATATGTCGTTGGAAAGAGCACGGAAAAACAAGAAGAACTGCCCTTAAACGGAGTCAATCAGATAAACGGTGTAAAAATGGCAGCCCCGGGAAGAAAGAGCACTGGGACAGGCCCGCCACCGGATTAGGACAAGCCCGCCACTGCATTGGGATAGGTCCGCCACCGGATTAAGACAAGCCCGCCACTGCACAGGGACAGGCCCGCCACAGCACGAAAACAAGTTTACCAAAGGACAAGGTCAAGTCTGCCAAAGGATAAGTTTAAGCTTGATGTTTTGATGGATGGCAAAGGCAAAGGACCCAAATTGTAGCAATCATAAAAAGACTTGACCAAACTGATAATCACTGGTTTTTGCACAAGAAAGACAGTTCAAATAGCACAACCCTAAGATTAGTAGAAAGGGGTATGGTCAACAAAGTCTTCTACTCTAGGATGCACATGGTTTCTAAGGAGTCCTCGATATACACCCGGTACGTGAGGCCCAAACCGTGAACACCAACCTGTTACAAGCGTGAGTCGGGAACCTTAGCGAGATACTAAAGGCTAAAGGCTCGGACCAACTCTTCACGTCATCCCGACGCTTCGCCAATTACAACGGGTTGATTGAGGCATGCCGCTTCCCCTTTATATACCCCCACGCAAGACGCTGCGGTTGGAATGCCCCGGGGTGATGAAATCCCTGCTGTGTCCCATCTAAGAAAGTGGATGACTCAAAAGGACTTGGAAAGCTATGATTTCTCGTCACCCAGGATCGCCAAATGGCGCAAGGGGATTGGATACGTCAAATAGCCTTCCCAAACATGTCAAACAAAGTTTATTGATGCCCTTTTATTAAGCTATGTGCCTATTTTACCAAAAGACAATCAGCAAAAACTTGAAATTTTTACCTTCTGTAGGACAGGTCCGCCACTCTGTTAGGACAGGTCCACCACTGCACTGGGACAGGCCCGCCACTGAATTAGGACAGGTCCGCCACTGCACTGGGACAGGCCCGCCACTGAATTAGGACCAGTCCGCCACTGAATTAGGACCAGTCTGCCACTGCACTGGGACAGGCCCGCCACTGAACTAGGACCAGTCCGCCACTGAATTAGGACCAGTCTGCCACTGAATTAGGACTAGTCTGCCACTCCAGGACCAGTCCGCCACTGCAGGACCAGTCCGCCACTACAGGAGAACCAGTCCGCCACTCTGTAACCTGGACCTTGAAAAATGCAAAAAACAACAAACGTGAAGAAAATAGACCCATTTGTGGGTCCCACCGGGCGTGCCAGAAATGTGATAGGTCGAAATAGGTGTTAGAAAACAAGCAACAAGTTAAAGAGCACGAATAAACAACTAAAACAACCTACACTTCAAGATTAGCCTAAGTTGGAAACAAAACAAGACAAAGCCACGAAATGGAACTTTATACCTTGCGTTGAGTCGATCCTTTGGTTGGCCCTTCGATCTTGGATGTGTACGCTCCTTGGATGGCAAGATGCAAGCTAGATAAGGATGTGAAGATGGATGCAAGTGGATGAAAATGTGAAAAAAGCTAAGTGTGGATTGAGAAACAAAACTGCAAGAGTTTGGCTACACAAAATGATCTCCCCAAAATGAGAGAAAAGAGGGGGTATTTATAGGATTTTTGGGAAATCCTAGGGGAAATGGACGGTTGAGATTGATTCACCAAATACCAAGATGTAGGGCTAAGGTGAGTTGAGAACTCACAAGCCCTCACATCTTGACATGTGGCATGTGAGATAGCCCTGCAAGGTGAAAGTGGACATGAGGTGGGTGAAGGAGAAGGACATGACATGGAGAGGGGTACAAAGCACCTTGGGATTGACAAGATCTCCTCATAAAGGAGGTACTTGTCCCCATGTGGTGAGAGGACAAGTGGGGAATTAAAAATTTCTCAAATATCCTTATGGGGATGAGAGAAGGAATTTAAAATTCCTTACATGCATTGGGGGATTAAAAGGTGAATTAAAAAATTCACATAGGGAAGGGAGGAGCCTAGGATAGAAATAAAAGTACCAAAAATCTTGGGGGATGGGGAGGAGCTTAATTAAAGGGGTGATTAGATTAAACAAGTACTCTTGATTAGAGCCATCAAATGAAGATTAGGAAGAGGAGTTAGATTCACATGTGACTTGGATGTGACAAGTCAAAGATCACATGGGGAAGAGAAAAAGGAATTTAATATTCCTTGGAAGGATAAAAGGAATTAAAAATTCCTTGAGAGGTTGATTAGGCTAGTTAGTGAAGGATTAGAGGATGGTTAGGTGGCTAAGAGAGATTAGAGGCCAACTTGCAAAAGTTGGAGGGTGTGACACATCCTAATCAAGGATTAGGCATGTGCACACCTTAATGATGGGATTAGAAGAAGGGTTAAGATAAGATAAAAATGATGGAGGATGTGACATGAGGAGGAATTAAATAAATGGAATATTTATTTAATTCAATTGATGGAAGGAGGATTAAAGGGATAAGGTATTATTGATTAAATACCTTAGGGATTTGGTAGAATTAAAGCTATTAATTAAATAATAACAGTATTACTTAATTAATGAAAATAAGACGAAAGGGGGTGAATTTGGATAAATTAAGTGTCCAAATTTAGACGTCTACAAGATGAACAAAGCATATAAGTTAGTCAATCATATAATCAATGCTCCATCCTCCTAATATAGCACTTGGTCAAACTATGTCTTTATCAGAGGCAGAACCGTAGAAGAATTAGGCATAGACAATGTTTCATATCATCTGGCAGGGTTAGGATCAGAACTGGATACGAAACAAAACAATGTAAGAGGAAAAACCAAAATAGGGACAGAACCAAAACAAAGTTGGAAGCGGGACCGGAACGGGGACCAGACCAAGGAAAAATTCAGAAGCAGGACCAGAACAAGAACCAGACCAAAGAAAAAGTCAGAAGTAGGACTGGAACAGGAACTGAACCAGAGACAAAGTCAGATGCCGGACTAGAATGGGAACCAGACCAGAACTAAATGTTAATTTCCAAGTTAAACTTCCCCATCTGGACCCAGTTCCAGCCAAGACTAAAGACATGATGACATCATTAAGGTAAATAGAAATGGATCAATTCCAACAAACGAAGCATTATAAAACAAAACGGTCATAGGAACCCTAAACCCTAGGTCACATGGGCCTTAAAGGAAATTATAAAAATCCTCAGCTTAAACCTCCAACAACTCATCTATATAGAAGTCACTAAAACCATGAATAGGTTATATTGTAAAACCCTAATTCGTTTGATACCCTATTTGCAAAAAAACTAGGGCACAACAAGAAACTGGTACAAATACCCTAAGACTGACATGATAAAACCAAAACAGGGTCTCAAAAATTCATTACATAAGCAAGGAAACCCATTCAAAATCGAAAGCCTAGTCAAAACCAGAGCACAACAAAATGGACCTATCACAAAAGCGGCAGCTAAACAAACAACAAAGCAAAATGATGAACGAAAAAGAAAACCCAACAAAACGGAATGGAATGAAAAAAAAAGAAACAAGTAAACAAAAACAAACACCAAACAAGCTACCAAATTCATAGAATAAAACCTTCCTGCGAATATGCCAAAATGACACAAGTGAAAGAACAAAACGAGAGAAAGAAAAAGGAAAGAAACCAACCTTAAAATGTTTCTTAGGATTGACCATAAATTCACCAAGATTCGCTCCGCAATTCGCCCTCGCGATCAAATCAATTCTCTTGAGATTTTCCTGACTGTAATTTTCTTAAACAATTCACATAATAATAACAATTAGGTAGTTTAAGCATAGTTAAACCTTTAATCAATAATTTGCGCATGCCAACAGGTTACATTTAATGCCATAAATGCAGTATATCAGGGACGGAGCTAATGACATGAATAGGTCTACAGTTAAGCAAAATCCACGAAACATCAAAAAGGTAAGGTGAACGTGGAGCTGGGTAGGGAACAAGATAGAGAAACAACACAAAGCTCCATATTTCATTTCCAACCCCAAATTTGGTCCTAACAAAAAGATTGACCAGAAACAACAAACGGAGACAGGGGCAGAGACAAAACCGAAATGGAACCTCACAAAGTTCAAAGTTCCATTATGTTTCCGAATTTGGTCCCAACAAAAGGGAAAAGAACAACACAAGAACAAGGGAAGCGGGACTAGATCAAACACCAGACTCGGTCCAAACAACAAAGAAAGCGAGAAAGAAAAAGGGCAGAAGCGGAGTTAGGACGAGAACAAAAAATGGAAATTAAAAAATTTCCCATGTGGGTTCCATTCCTGGTTCCGACCCCGCGCGAGTGAACAAACAAAACACAAGGAAAAGGACCAACAAAATAGGAGGACGGACCAACCCAAGTGTTAGTCAAAACAACCAACAAAACAAAGGAAAAAAAATAAAAGAGAAAAGCAGTGTTGGGCTCTGGGGAACAACCAACTAGAAAGCTTTGCAGCCAGTTCCCGCCTAGATTTAGTTCCAAACCCGCTTCTAATGTATTAGGAGAAAAGAGAAACTTAGGAGCAAAACAAAGAACTCCTAAGACCCAACCAAACAACCAAAGGCGAACAAAACAAAACAAAAAAGGGGATCCATTTTATTCCAACACAAAATGGGGTGGTTATGCAAGGCATAACAAATATGTCCAATTGTGCTTTTGGTTGTGATCCTAATGACCTTGAGCTTCCTCATGCTCCTCGTGATTTTCCTCCTCACGATGTTGACATCATAGGAAAAGATGATAGCATGAATGAGTTCTTTAACAAATGTTTTGAAAACCTTGAAGCTAGCAAGACCTTTTATCCATCTATGAAGTCTCAAGACCTTCCTACAGTCTCTCCCCATGATGACTTCGGATTCCTACATCCTGAAATTAATGAAGGACCTAAGGTTCCTCCTACAACTGGACCTAGTTCTTCTTCACAAGCAATTCCACAAACAACCTATACTACTCAAATCACTAATACTCGTATCAACCTTGAAGAGGCCTATGGAAAAGGTTATACTATTTTAAAGAAGCAAGGATGTGATATAACTAAAGAACATGTTCAAAATTTACTAACTCTTTGAACAAACTCATACTGAAGAAACCACACAAGGAATAGGTTATCAACCTCCTCCTGATTTAAACATCCTTCTTCCTCAAGAATAACCATTCACTACTAATATTTTTAAGGAAATAAGGATCTACATGGATCCTTCTCCGCCCCCTTCCATTCATGAAAGAGGTGAATCTAGTAAAAGAAAATAACCATACAAACTAAACAAAATCAAGTTTCCTCTTCACCCACCACCTGAATGTGAAATGAAACTTCAAATTCTTCTAAATAGAGGTCTTGTATTGTTACCACCTTCCAATAGGTTTTTTATTCGTCCTAAAGATTCAAATATTCCATATTGCAAATACCATTGTATTCTTGTTCATCGCAGTGAAGAATGTTGGACATTAAAGGAGGTATTGAATAAGTACCACTTTACTAATGTACTGACTATTTTCCTATCATTCCATAAATTCACCTTTTGTTTTTCATGCCATAATTGATGAATATTCCATTCTCATCATTGCATGATCTTTCCCATCATCTATCTTAGCTCACTCTTGTCTTGCACTCAGTGGGGGAAAGTAGTTGTTAGCCTTTTCCTAGTAATGCATTTTATTTTGTCCCTTAACTATGTTATTCCCTTTCGCTTACCCTTACTGAAATTGGAAGGTGTATTACTTATTTTGATGTGTGACTAGCATTTGCATTACTAGTCCTTTTTAGTTTTTTCATGCACGTGTATCGTTTTCCCCCATAATGTGCATTTAATGTTCTCTCTCTTTTGTGCACTTCTTCTATTTGTATCTCTATTTTTCTATATGTCATACATTTTTTTTCACCTTCACTTTATTTTTTTCTTTGTTTTGTATTTTTCCTTTTGGGGATGATGCAAAGTGTAGAGACACCCTAAGTCTCTTCCATGTTGACCCAAAAGGTCCTTTTTCCTTTCTCACCTTTTTCTTTTGTTTTTCCTTTTGGGCCCGATGACACAAGGCATTGAGACCGAAATTGTCTCCTTCATGTTGACCCAAAAGTTTTTCTTTTCCCCTTTTTTTTCCCCTTTCTCCCTTTTGCTTTCACCTTTCTTTTTGTCTTTTCCTTTTGGGATGATGCAAAGCGTTGGATGCTGATGTCTCTTCCATGTTGACCCAAAATGGACTTTCTTTTTTCTTTTGTTTCTTTCTCTATGTGTCATTCTTCCTTATTCTATGTGTTTGAATGATGACAACCTGAGCCCTTTAATAAAATTGCAAATGAGCATCTTGACCCTCAAATCCATAGATCCCTTTTTGTGTTTGGTGTCTTTCCTTTTTGGGGGCAACCTCTTTCTTTTGTTTCTTTTCTTTCACATGACTAGCCTATTCAAAATTATATGACTTGGTATAGGGGCTTTTGACTTGGCTCTCATGTCTTCTTTTTGTTTGCATTCTCCCTTTGCTACTTTAAAGCAATTGCTCATAGAATAGTGTGTAGCAATTCCTTTAAAGTGGGGGCATACATTAGAACTATTCATTTTTCATTTTACTTTTTCTTACTTCTTAGTGCAGCCTTGTTATCTCATTCAATGTGTTTGTTACTTTGTGGATGACATTGGGTGTAGTGTCCTTCATAAGTTTGATCTATCTTAGCATACTACATTCCTCTTAGTGGCCTGATGTGATGCATTACATCCCTAAGATGCAAATCTATTATTCTTTGATAGGACCCCTCTTGGAGACATTAGACACAATGTTCCCTAAGTGATAGACCTTGCATGATCTTAACAAGACTCCTTTGAACATTTTTCTTTTTCCTTTTTTGCACTTTTTACATGTTTACCTTTTTACCACCTTGCATAATGCAGCTTGCATGCATGTGGTACTATCCCATCCAATTTTTTTCTTTGTGGCACCTTTTTAAAGTTACCAGGAGGTATAACTTTGGTATGGTTGAGCATGAAGCCCACTCATGGCATGACTTTCCCCATATCCACCTTTTGTTTTTGTGGGAGCATACCAACTAGTGTATGTATCTCTCTTTTGGTCCCCCCACCCAGCAAATAGCCATGAGTTCTGCTTTCCCTAGAGTGAGTATGCATTTTTCTTTTTTAGAAAAAAAACCTAGATCTGATCTACAACTAGCTAGACAAACAATCGAAGCTTGATCTGACCTCTTTCCTCTTTCTCTTCTTCATGTGCATTCATTTGTTCTTGTGTTTAGTTAGCCATGGGATCTTCATCCTGGGGACTTGACCATCCTTCTTAATCGTTGTTATTCCATCTTGCTAGGATAAGTGTGTTTGTAATTCTTTCTTGGCATTCATGGTTACTTTAGTGTGAGTCTAAAGCAAGTTCTTCCTCTCACTAAAGTGGGGGCTAAATGTTTCATACAAAAATGGCTCATTGACATTTTCATAGTCATTTAGGTCTTCCTTTCTTAGTATTTGATCCTATTTTGCTTGATTTAATGATGTAATGTGGCTTAAATATTCATATTAAACTTTAAATATTCAATTTATTGATAGTGTTGTGAAGTGTTGTAAAACATTTCTACACTTTTCTAGACTCTATTCATTATAATGCATCTAAATATCACCTTTTATTCATCATCAAGTCCTATTTTGAAGTGTTGTAAAGTCTTGTAACAAAGATTCAGCTTTTCTTGGCATATTTCCCTTATTTACACCTTTCTAATGTCTTTTATGACCCCTTTACACACTTATACAACACATTTAAGTGTATTTTTAATGTAAACCCAACAAAAAATATTAAATGCAAATTAAATACCAACACCCTTTCACAAGCCTAGGGTGGGACCCATTCGCCATGGGTGACGAATGAGTCCCCCTTGGATCCAAATTAAAAAAAAATCAAATTTTCTTTTGGGTTTTTATTTAAAATTACCTTATGTCGGCTTGTGATGTTGTATTACCAGGTTACTAAGGCACAAGTGTGTATAAATAAGTGATTTTATCTTATTATTCAACCCCCATTCATCTAAAATCATTCAAGAATTCATCTATAATTGCATTCAAGCATTTTATATCTTTTCATCAAGCAATAATCAAGTACTTTGGAGCTTCCATTGCATTATCTTCAGATTTCTTCAACAAGGGTTTGGTAAGTAATAGCGTTAGCATGTTATTTGTTTATCATTCTCTTTCATTCTATTATTTTATGAAGGGTTTGATTACCAAAGTGGGATTTGACCAAGGCAAATCCCTATAACCTAACCCTTAACCATTTTCCCCTCTTACATGTGTGTTTAAAAACTTGTGTATGTAGATTTATCAAGCAAAAAGGTGATAGAAAGGTGTTCAATAAGTCAAAAAATCATTTCAAGTCAACATCAACATATTTCAAGCTTCGAGAAGACCTACATGTTGTTTTCTATAGATTTGACTTCAGCACCCTGATAGGAATAGAATTGCAGATCTGGGCCCACAATCCTGATTCTGGAATCTACTAAATTCTAGGAGAGGACTGATTCACCATCTGTGGTGAATGAATCCCACCTTAGAGCTAAAAAGTGATTTTGTCAAATTTTGGATCCTGACACTCAGAAACCAATTTCTAGCCATTTTCACCAAGAGCAGGACTGATTCGCCATTAGTGGTGAATGAGTCCCACTATTGATTTATAGTAATTTCATATACTATTCAGTATATTCCAAATTCTCCGAGGTGCACTTTATTCATCTTTGTTTTGTCTGATTCAATTATGTTTATCTCTTCTGCATATCTCATTGTATTTTCAAACATTATATTTTTCTCTAGTTTTGCATTCATAGGTAATCCATTTCAATACTTAGTTGCATTCATTTCATTTCATTTAATAGCATCTTGCATTTTGAATTGAGTGAGCCCTCCAATTTTGGTATTGGAAAAGTGTGGCCTAGAGGATTCTATCTCTCTCCTTTTAGGTGAAAGATCCTAAGAGTGTAAGAGAAGGACATAGAACCTTCCTCTCTCATTTCCCCATACCCCAAAATTGATGGTTCATAGGGAAAGAATGTTGTTTTTTAAAATTCTGGCACATGTTGCCATCAATGACAAAGGGGGAGAACCTTGGAAGAATTAAGATGAATGACTAGCTATATAGTTTTGTGTTGTCATTGATTTCACCATGTTATACAAGTTGTGACTACAAGACTAAGTTAGTGTTTTTATCCAATATTTTGGTTTGGTATTTGAACTGGTATATATTTTACACCCTCCGATATTTTGGTCTGCAATCCTCTGTAGTTGATAGTTGCTACTTGTGGTTTTTGGAAATAGTCTATGGATATTGAAAGCATGTATGTTTAGAATTTCTCATGGTCTAGTGATTGTATGGTGTATCGGCATCATTTTGTTGAGTGCATTTTGCTATTAAGCCTATCTCTGGCTGACGTCATGGATAATTAGTGATATAATGAATTAATTTTTATTACGCGGATATATGTGTGACCTATCTTGGGTCTATGTCGACATGATAAAGTGTGCTACACATTTTGATTTATTATTTGGAAATATTTTGTGATAGTATGAAGCTGACAGATGGCATATTTGGTAAACAAGGGTTGCATCTAATTAGGCTGGCCTAATTGATGCTTGTGGATGGATTGAGTATATATATGTTGAATACTTTTAAAGATTGTAAGAAGAAAGAAGAGAATGAGGAATGGCATTGATACAAATGTGAAGAAGTGTGAAAATGATGAAGTGTGTTAAGTCGGTCTACTAAGCATCATTAGAACTGTATTAGCACTTGTTACGTGCACTCTCATCAGTTCATTTCGGCTATGAAGCCAAATTTGTTTCATAATCCTTTTATAGGCAGTGAGCCTCCTTGTGTAAGTAGTGAGCTTTTGTATCCAGACAGTGATTCCTATTCTGGGTAGTGATCCCTTTGGCAGTGGGCCTTATATATTTGGTTTTTGAGCTACTTTATATTGTGAGTTAATCCTCATTGTGGTTTTTCCCTTATTGAGTTTTCCACATAACATTTGGTGTTCATTGTGTTTATTTTACTTTCTATTATCTACATTTCATGTTCATACTTAATAACATAATAGTGTGGTTGTGAAGTTGATAAGTGTTCAGAGTTTTTTGTTTGAATTTGGTGACAACTAATTCAACCTCCCTCTCAGTTGTCCTACACCTTTTAACAAAAATATATGATGGAAGCTTAGTTTAAAATTTTGGAGATGATACTAGTGCTAAGATTTGTGGGATAGGTTCTATCAGTTTCATGGAAAATACAATATTGATGATTTCTACTATTATAAGGGTTTAAGGCATAATCTCTTGAGTGTTGGAAAAATGTGTAGTAAATGATATAATCTTGTCTTCGAGGATGAGAAATGTGAAATAAGGAAAGGATCCAGAACAGTGATTGCTACTTGAAAGAAGTCTAAAAGAAATATTTATCAACTTAGGGTGTTGATGGACATTGCCTTATGTCTCAAATTAATGACAGTTGGTTATGGCAATGAAGGTTGCGTCACATGAATTTTGACAACATGGTGAGAATCAGTGTAGTACAGGCTATGAGAGATTTACCAAGAATTACAAAGCTTACTAATGTTATTTGCAAGGACTGTCAGTTTGGAAAGCAAGCAAGAAACAACTTTAGGTCAAAGGAACAATTTACTACTGGACTACTAGATTTGTTTCACACATATCTTTGTGGTCCTACAAGGGTGAGAAGTCTACAAGGTGATAGGTATTTTGGGCTTTTGATTGATGATTACTCTAGAATGACATGGGTTACATTTTTTAGTGAAAAATATGATGCATTAGAAAAATTCAAAGCATTCAAAGCTATGGTTGAAAATGAAATGGATATGAAATCCAAATTCTTAAGGTCTGACAAAGGTGGAAAATTCACCTCCAATGAGTTTAACATGTTTTATGAGGCACATGGAATAAGAAGACAATTTTTTGCTCCTAGAACTCCTCAACAGAATGGAATCTTTGAAAGAAAGAATAGCATGGTTCAAGAAGTTTCTAGATCAATGATAACAGAGGAAGGTCTATTGGAAATCTACTAGAGAGAAGAAATTCACACTATCTTTTATGAGTTCAACTGAATTCAAGAAAAATCTAACAACACTAAGACTCCCTACGAGTTGTGGTATGGAAAGATTCCTAATGTGAAGTAATTCAAAGTATTTGGAAGCAGATGTTATATCATAAGAAATGAAGAAAATTTAGGAAAGTTTGATGCAAGGTGTGATGAGGGTATCTTCCTTGGATACTCCCTTAGAAGAAAAACTTACAAATGCTACAATAAAAGGATAGGAAATATTGTAGAAAGCATAAATTTCAAGGTTGATGAAGCATCAAAGAATTCAATTGAAGTTGATTGATATGTATTAGATGAACCAAAATGCAGAAAAGAGATAGAAGTAGTTGTTGAAGAACAAGAAAATTAGAATGAAGAATAAAAAGCTCTAGTGGTGTCCCCAAAGACACCTAAATATGTGCAAAAGAATAATTCTAAAAAACAAATCATTGGAGATAAAAGAAAAGGAGTATTGACAAGAAGAAGAGTTGCTACTACTACTAAAATAAATCAATGTTTACTTTCTACAATTGAACCTAAGATAGTAAGTGAAGCATGTGTAGATGAAAATTGGATGAGAGTAATGGAAGAATAACTTATGTAGATTGAGAAGAATCAAACCTAGGAATTGGTCCTTAGACTAGTAGATAAAAACATAATTGGATCAAAATTGGTATTCAAAAACAATTTGAATGAGAATGGAGAAGTGGTCATAAATAAAATAAGGCTTGCATGTAAGGTTTACTTGCAATTAGAAGTTGTATATTTTTAGGATACTTTCTTTCTAGTGGCTAGGATGGAAGTGATCAAAATTTTGTTGGCATTTGTTGTTCGTAAGGAATTTTTAATACATTTATCAGATGGATGTAAAGTCTGCATTTGTGAATGGTGAGTTAGAAGAAGAAGTGTACATGGAACAACTAGAAGGATTTTAGATGTTACAAAAACCAAACATGGTCTGTTGATTGAAAAAGGCTTTATATGGATTAAAGCAAGCTCCTAGAGCTTGGTACACAAGATTAGATAGATATTTCATTCAACAAGGTTTCAATAAAGGTACTAAAGATAGCAATCTTTATTTCAAAATTGAAAATGATAAAATCTTGATAGTAGTTATATATTTTGATGATATTACCTTTGGAGGAAATGAGATAATATGCAAAATGTTTGTTGAAGAAATGAAAAAATAGAATGAGATGTTTATGTTTGGTGAGATGAATTTTTCTCTTGGGCTACAAATCAATCAAAAATTTTCTTTTTCATGTAGTCAAAGTATGTAAAAGAAATGTTGAAGAAGTTTGGGATGGTTGGTTCCAAATTGGTATGTACTCCTATGGTGACTAGCTATGTGCTGCCACAATAGTGGTTTACACTTTCTAGGAGATCCTGTTTTTTGTTGAAATCACATATTTTTAGAAAATATAATGATTTAAGCCTTGAAAAGTTCCATTTAAAGGATTCCAATTAAGGAGGTTTTGATCAAACCACCTTAGACCAATCCCCCTTGGATAGAAACCCGCTAGTTTTAAACCATACCTATAATGGAGTCTCCTTTACACGTATCAAAATGCTGATAAAAAACCACATTTGATTTACCTTTTGCGGGATCAAATGAATTCATTTAAAAAAAAAATCAATTATGTAGTCCTTATTATAAGCTTCCAAAAAATTATAATTTTAATTAAATTTAATTTGATTATTATATTTATTTTTTATTTCTTCTGAATGTAGGGTTTTCACCAAAAATCAAGCTCTTTATTGAATTCCTTGATCCAGCAAAATTAATAATTGAATTTCAATACATACAAAAAAAGTTGCGCATTATATAGTCATGCTATGTCTGAATTGTAATTAGTTTGACTTTAAAACTTGATTAAAGAAAAAATATTCTTTAAAAAAATATCTAACCAAGTGGAAGCACTAGATATCAAAGTTACAAATTTAAATTTGAAAAAATTAGAGTTTTATCTTTCCTGGAAAAAGAGTTATGTGTTATACAGTGAGCCTCACTTTTTAAAAATGTTGTTTTCTGAAAAAAAATAATTTTCGAGGGAGATGGAAAAAGAAGTGTAATATAATTCCAAATTTTTTGAAAAAAATATATTTAGAATCTACAGAAAAAATGTCACAAAACTCTAGTTTGCATCATCTTCAAATTCCTCACGGTTTAGCCACTATAGGTGCCCAAAAGTGAAGATTTAGTTAAAAATATTAATTTTGGTGTCAAGTTTTGCCAAAAATTGTAAACCACTATTGTCGGATCACCCTATAACAAATTGAGTAAATATGATGATTCACCTAAGGTTGATTAGAGAAAATACAGACCAGATATTTAATTGCTACTAGACCAAATATCATGCATGGAGTTTCTCTGGTGGCTAGATTTCAAGAAGATCCTAAAAAAGCACATGTTGTTAGGAGTATATTTAGATATTTGAATGGAACTCTGAATTATGGCCTATGGTATCCTACTAATACTAATTTTACACTAAGTGTTTATATAGATGCAGATTGGGTAGGTTAAATGTTGATGACAAAAAAAGTGCAAGTGGTGGTGCATTCTTTCTTGGTTGCAAATTGGTGTCATGGTTAAGTAAAAACCAAGATTTGATTTCCTTATCCACTAAAAAGGCTAAGTATATTGTTGTAGAATCTTTCTAGACAAAAGTTTTGTGGATGAGACAGACATTGAAGGATATTAGAGCAATGTATGATTATCCCATCTCTAATTTTATTGATAATACAAGTGTTATTAACATTTCGAAGAATCTAGTGATGGACTCAAGGACAAAGCATATATCTATTAGGTATAACTTTTTGAGAGAAAAGGTCATGGAGAATGAAGTAAAGCTTGAGTATGTACCTATGAAGGATCAAATTGCTGACAAAATTACAAAGGTTCTTCCTAAAGATACTTTTGAGTATCTCCTAGAGAAGTTAGGGGTTATTCTCCCTCCTTTCTCAAACTAGATGCATATGGACGTATGCACCAATCCAGTGGATCTATGGGTCTATCTTTGTTCTAGACTGATGTTTGGTGGCTACCACTCAAGGGAAGTCATGTGTTGTCATTGTGCATTTAATTAGGTGTACTCCTAAGGGGAAGTATTAAGTACTAGTAATGTTCTTGGTGACAAAGGGGAGATAAATGTAAAATGTCTTTCACATTTTCCATTGATGTCAAAGGGGGGAAAGTATTATGTGAAAAAATTTATCCACTTAGGGGAAGAGAAAGTGAAATCATGTGAAAAAAAAATTCAGATCTGTTGTGTTGTCTTTGATAGTTTTTCACATCATGTCTTGCCATCAATGAAAAGGGGAAGATTGTTGCAAGTATGAAGGTTTTGTCATTGATGTCAACTAGTTATCAACTGGTTGTTGTCAATAATGTCATGGAAACAAGTTATTGATTGTATATGTTGAGGATAATAAGAAAATTGTCATAAAGAAGGCTTGTTGGTTTGCTCCAAGTTGTGCTATGCGACGTGCTCCTATGCTTGTGTGGTTTAGATATAATTTTTGTGGTTGATTATAGTTGCTAAATCCAGAATTTGGGATTCTAGATCATCATAAAGTGAGATATTTTCACCAGTATGTGTACTAGATGCTTTTCTATGTATCTGGTCATGGTCTGGGAGAAATGTAGTTGCTATGGAATTCTTTGAGTTTTGGTTTTAGGACTTGCAGTTCTAAAAATAAGCTTATATGATCATGTTCAAGTTAAATTTTGTATCCAAAGGGATTAGATCATGTTAAGGTTGTGTAGTGATCCCACAATAGTGGTTTACAATTTTTATTAGAAGCCCGAGGACACTAAAATATTTTTGTAACTAAAATCTTCACTTGGACACCTATAGCAACTAAACCATAAGAATTTGAAGATGATGATGCAAACTAGAGTTTTATGAAATTTTTGTCTATAAATTCTAAATATATTTTTCAAATTTTTTTGGAATTAGATTTGGAGTTCTTTTCCATCTCCCTCAAAAATAAGTTTTTTGAGAAAACAACATTTTAAAAGTGACACTCGCAGTATAGTATAACATTTTTTCCATGAAGGATAAAATTCTAATTATTTTAATTTATATTCATAACTATGATATCAGTGCTTCCACTTGGTTAGATAGTTTTTATTGAATATGTTTTCTTTAATCAAGTTTTCAAAATCAAAACCAATTATAATTAGGAGATAAGCCTTGTGTATAACCGCGTAGCTTTTTTTTGTATGTATCAAAATTTCAATTTTTTTCTCTTTGTTGGATCAAGGACTTCAATATCTAGTGCACTCATATTTTTGCAGATTTTTTTTATAATCTACTATTTTCCACATGTGAAGAAGAATAGAGAGCTTGATTTTTGATGAAAACCATTCAAATAAAAATAAATATAATAATAAAAATAAAATTTATTTAAAATTATATTTTTGGGAAGCTTATAATAAGGACTACATACTTACAAAAATAAATTTTAAATAAATTCATTTGATCCCCCAAAAGGTAAATTCAAAGTGGGTTTTTATTAGCATTTTGATAAATGTAAAAGAGACTCTGTTATAGGTATGGTTTAAAACTAGAGGGGTTCTATCTAAGGGGGTTTGATTTAAGGTAGTTTGATCAAACCCTCTTCAATTGGAATGCTTTAAATGGAACTTCTTAAGGCTTAAATCATTATATTTTCTAAAAATATGTGATTTTAGCAAAAATTTGTTCCTCCTAGAAATTGTAAACCAACTTTGTGGGATCGGACTACTAGTACACTTAATTGGTTTATGTGTTTTACATGGGTGTTGTTTGACCTTGTGTTAAACACTACTTTTGAAATTTATAGAAGCATGGTGCAGTGTGGTGGGACTTATTCAGGTCCTCATTAAGTATATGTTTGTGTCGCCCCTCATTCTAATTCCACCATAGAATGTTTTAGCATTGACCTAATTTGAATTTGTAAATAAAAATGATGTGTGTCTAAATCTGGATGAGTTTCAAGGTTGAAGGCAGTATAAATATAAGTTGAGATGTTTATGAGATATGTAAGAGCAATATAAATGTGATATAGATGAAAAATAGTGTGTGTATGATGCAAGTTTGGTAAAATCAATGTGAAATTGAAGTGGTGAGTTTTCAAAGGCAGTAAAATGAAGTTGTACTTTATCATTCAAGCATTTCTGCAAGTGTGTGAGTGAATTGTGGTGAAAATCTCTATTTCATTGAGATTGTTTTCTCTCTGTAACAGATATTTAATATCTTCTTTGTAATTTTGTGGCAGTGAGCCCTCATTAGATAGTGAGTCCTATTTTCGAAAAGCAAGTCCTGTCTTGGTGGTGAGCCTTTCTGAAAGTGAGGATTTGTATTCAATTTTGGTATTCTTTATATTGTGAGATAATCCTCACTGTGGTTTTCCCCTCATTGGGTTTTCCATGTAAATCTAGTATTATTATGTTTATGGTTTTTCTTCTTTTAGTTTTTGCTTTTACACAATGATTAATCACATTAGCAAAGTAAAGGATTTGTGAGTGGTAATTGCTCTAATCTCTGGTGGAAGCTTTAAAGGTTAAAATTGCTACAACTAATTCACCCCCCCTCTCAGTTATCTTGTTCAACACTAGGGTTTGGCATTCTCTAGACTAGATTATTTATTTTTCAAGGCAAAAGGTGTCAAGGGTAAAATATGAAATTCCTATTTTTACTTCCCATATTTAAATTTCTAAATATTTTTATAAAATAAGCAATTTGATGCATAGTTAGGTCCAATCATATAGATGGAAGAAAACCTAGTTTAAAATTGGGTCCTTTGAGACTTCATTTAAACACCACCTACATACCACTGATGGCTCCAACAAGCTTTGTAGAAGATTGATGTCCCAACTTTTTTAAAATTGAATGATGTAGTTTTCTTGTTTAATTGTGTGAAAGTGACAAAGTTTGATATTACATTCCCTCAAAAAAAAATTCCCTTGCTTGAGATCCAAAATA
>VDFB02160265.1:0-21541 GCA_007258455.2 Sequoia sempervirens | reverse complement strand
GATTTCCAGTAAATCCCTGGATCCTAACGTATGTAAATTTTGGAAACTGGATGAACCAGGATCCGTATTTACTGATCAAACTTTTCGCCTCATGACTCAGCCTTTGATGCACTCCTCCTTGAAGTGTTCGGGTAATGTGCATTAAGAAGGCATCGTGCACCCTTTTGAAATGGGACTTCTTCAGCTGGAGTTGTGGGTAGCAATCATAAGGTCTGAGTTCGTTTTCTCCCCTGCCAACTTTTCCCTTGCAAACTAGTCCTGGATATTTATATGACCTGGCCAATAAGTAGACAATATACGAGCTCATGTGAAAAGACTTAGTCTCCTCCAAATTGACCAACTGCTCGTGAAGATTGTTACTTATCATTCGAGACCAATTGAACATTTTTACGCCAGAAGTGATTTCATCTATGAAGTAGTACATCCAACTCTCGAAAAATGCACCTTGAGGGTTGCCAGCTATTCTATTCAGCATCAAAATGATGTCCCCATAGTCCTCTTTAAAGTCCGTCCGACGTGGCCTTTTAGGCATCTTCTTTATTGATGGTTTAGGTTTATCCAGCCATGCCTTGTTAACATTTGTGGCACATAAATCTGGCTGACTGTCATACAAATGCTTAGCCTCCTCCTTGGTCTTATAGACAGTCCGAGAATGTGCTGGGATGCCGAAAGTTTCCTAAATTGCCACCTCGCTCAAGTGTGCCAAAATTCTGCCGTCAAGTGCAATGATCTGCCTCTTCTGAGCATCATAGTTGATAGCACATTCTACCATCAATTCTACACAATCCATCGCAAGCGGGAATCCAGCTGCCTGAAATATTCCATTTCTCACCATTCTTCTAGCAATTGGTGTTGGAAGTCCATTCTGCCCATACATTCTTTTCTTGAACTCTTCAAAGTCGACATGTCCCAGATCGGTGTCTGCGACATTTTTCCATTTTGAATTTATTTTCGATTCTCGCCAGGCACTTTGTCGCTTAACTTCATTGTTGCCTCTTTGATGCTGATTCGGGCTTCCACTGCGGTATTTCACACCAAACCCGGCAACAAATATTAACATTAATACGAAGACTTTTTAAATAATTTATTTTCATGCCTTGGGTTCGAAAATTTTACTTTTAGCTTATTAAATAATTAAATTTCTGCGAAAATGCAAGCTGAAAGTAAATGGGTGAAGTTGAAATTTTAGCTAGAACTTTTGCTAAGATGAAAAAGACAGAAGAAGAATAGCGAATCTATTCAATTGAACATCAAACCTCAGTAAAAGACTTCTGGCTGCAAATCAGATTTGAACTCTGATAATTTACTCAAAAAGTAAGTGATGAAGTGGGCCCCTCTTGCACAGAAGAATTCGACTTTCAGCAGTTAAATCTTTTCCTTTCTCGAAAAAAAATTCCTCCTTCAAAGCAAAACTTCCTCCGAAACTTGGATTCCTCGGCTCTACCTAATAATAAATAAAATTGACTGCCTTAGAATTTTGAGAGAGATTAAATTTCTCTTCAGCTGTGTGTGAAAAATGAGTTGCTGAAACTCATTATAATGCTGAAGAGCTTGATTTGTTTTAGCAACTGCCTTCTTCTTTCTCGATCTCGATTTGTTTTCTCTTGTTCAAACAGGAAAGTTTCCTTTATTTTTTGAAAAGAATCCATGTCGAGCTTATCCAGGCAAATCTCTTTGATTTTCAAAAACTCAATTTTTTGCTTAGATGTTTATCTTTATTTTTTGAATTTTGAAAAATCATTAAATATTCAATTAAGTTCAATTTTTCCACTTTTAAATTCATGGCGAATTAGAACACTTTGCCCATCGGTTCCGTCTTAGTCCATTTTAATTTATTTTTTCTTTCCTGGTATCGCACCAAGGAATTTAATTAGTCTGTTTTTAAATTTTGAGTATTGAAATAAATTAATGTAAAATATTAAAATATTTTAATTTGTTCCTAACTCCGCTCGCTTTGGGACCCATGGCTATTTCAACTTTCTCTAGCTTCTTTGGCTAAAAGCCGGTTTTCCACTCTGCCCTAATTCCTTGCCTAGCTAAGCTCTCAAAATTTTTAGCCATTTCATTAATAAATGTTATGCTGACCTCATTTTTCCTCGCCATGGCTTAACTTTTGACCAGGGCTCCCAAAGATTTTCTTCTCACGTAAAATCCACCAATTTCTGCGCTTAATTCTGACTTAGGGCTAAGTCTTATCCTGATGTCTCTCCTTAGGCTAAATCTCCATGATGCTTTCGATTACCCTTTATCTTCCCTCACCTGTGGCATATGGATCTCTTCCTAATCTCTTTGTCTTTGCGCCATTTCTCTCCTCATGGTATCACTTGGCCAAATTAATCAAATTTGTCTAGACATCCAAACCTTAGGCGAATTTTTAATTCTTCTTTCTTTCATACTAGGCGAACTTCATTTTGTTCTTCACCTTGGCCTAGGTGGACTTTCCTAAGTCTTTTCCATCTTTCCTCAAGGTATGGCGAACTTTCAGGAGTACTTGCCTTTCAAATTTAGCACTTTACCTCTTGAACATGTTGCAATACTTAGCCAAAATTTTGATTTTCCATCCTTTAGACCTCTATACTTAGGCAAATTTTCGAATTTCTTCTTCTAGGCATCAAACACTTAGTGAAATTTTCAATTTTTTCTTCTTCCACATGCCTAGGCGGACTTTCCTACCTCTTGGACAAGGTGTGGCGGAGTTTCCAAGGCCTTTGCCAAGCTCCTCAAGGCTTGGGCAGACTTCAAAGGCATCCTTCCCAAGTGAGGGCGGACTTCCCAAGCATTTGGCACTTACCCCCTTGAGTATGGCGGACTTTGCAAGCTTCTAGACAAGTAACGGCGGACTTCAAAGGGTGTTGGACAAGTCTCCTCAAGGCTGGCGGACTTTCCATAGTCTTGGACATTCCCTTCTTTATGACTGGCGGACTTTCCTTAGTGTTTGACATTCCTTCCTTCATGGTTGGCAGACTTTCCAAGATCATTGACATTTCTCTCCTTCCGTCCCACATTTCAAGGGCCAACCTCCTTACCTTGAAAATGGCGAATTCTTCATACTTAGCCAGAATTTTCATGAATTTCATACTCTTTTGGGTGATTTTTCTGGTATTTTTGCCCAGATCTGACTGATTTTTGGACTGATTTTTCCAGAATTTTGATACTTTTGAGTTGATTTTTCCCAGCTTGCTTTTCCAGATTTTTCACTTGATTTTTTCGATTTTCTCTTTGATTTTTCAATGATTTTTCGATTTTTAGGCTGATTTTTGGTTCTAAAGATGGAAAGTTGACTCGCTGACCAGGGTTGACTTTCTAAAAATAGAAAAAGCAAAACTCCTAAAAATAGGGAAACCCCGCTTCATCCCAAAAACGCTAAAATGAAAGCCGGGTGCTTAAAAAAAGCAGATTCCCTAAAAATAGTAGGGAAGTGTCGACCAATTTAAAGTGCATGATCCTCGCCTCCTCGGGCCTCTAAACACTTCCATTAATGCTATGCACTGTTTCAAGCATGGATTATTGGCTTGGCTTGGATGACTCTCGAAAAACTGACTTGAAACTCTCAAAGTGATGACCTCATGAAATCGTTGCAAGGAGACAAAACCCTAAAAACTAGCAGACAACTGGGGGTCCCCATTTGCGATGGGGCGATGTGTGAAAAGGTCACAACATCTAGTAGTCCAAATTTTTGAGTTAAACCAGAAAAGGATCTTGTATTGTTGTCCCAAGCCAAAAAAATAATGCAAATTCGATTCTTAACCTTCAACAATCACTTACCATTTGAATATTGGCCTTAGTATGCACTCAGATTAAAATTACTGTTTATGCATAAGCGATATCATTACATTTCAAACAACAAATGACAAAAAAGCTCCTGATCTTCTTATTACAATGAACAGAAAATAACAGGTGTACATCCCAATCTCTTTTTTATTACAATAGTGGCTATACTACATTCAAATAGTTCTGCAATATTAGTAACTACAACAACAATTCATACAACAATAATAGCAAATCAAATCATTACAAAGCGGCTGGAGTTTGTGTCCAATGAAACTTAAACACGAACTCTGTATGAGATTGTCCTCTGAAATCACTAGGGTTTTTGTTTTAGGATTCCCATTCTCGAACACAAGTACTCAAGATGGATTCTTAAAGGAATTTGATTATATGTAGATGATGTTCCTTGAATGGATGTGTTCACACCTTCATATTTGTCACAACAATAATGGGTTGACCATATTGTAAATTCACAACTCCAAATTTGAATATTGATTATGGGCTGAAAAATGTCTCACTTTTGGAAGTTATGGCACCAAAATTAACCATTAATGACAATACGACACATGCTAGGGCATTGTGGAGAGAACATAAACAAAGGAAAGAATATTGGGGATTGGGGGTGGGAGATATCGCAAGACTCATACCATAGGTTGAGGCATTGGGGGTCGAGCAATGGGCATGTTGGCAAGGATAGGTCCAAAAGTTTGACAAATACAAAGGAAGAGCGGGGGAAGGATGGAAGGCATGATAGGGAGAAGTCTGAAAGTTTGATGGGGACTAGGGAAAGGTTGGACTTAGATGGGAAAGCATGCTTGGACGAGGAATTCCAAAACTTTGATGACTGTAAAACACTTAGAAGATTGAGCATGCCTTCAGACTCAGACTTTTGGACCTTATATAGACACTAGGGGAAAGAAGAGGAAGAACACACACACAAAATGGGACAAAGGCATATTCAGAAAATAGAAAATGGGCAATTTAGTCCATAACATAGTTTATTACAATAAGGGAACATGAGTAGTTTGCTCCACTTGAAATTGTTTGCTTTCAAGCAATGCGAATTCAAATGTTTCAAAACTCCCACTTCTTCCGAAACAACACCCTCTATAGGTAGGTTCATCCCATGAACTAGCTGATTTGTGATGGCTCAATGTCCCAAAACATCCATCATTGTGATGATGATGGCATCCATTGCCCTCATAAGCAACACTTCACAATTTGTGAATGTGCAATGCTCTCCCAAATGTAGCCATCTAAGTCATGTTGATTTATGTTCTGAAGCATGTTCCCTCAAGTATCCTTCAACCCACTTATTCACTATTTTTGTTGAGCCAACTGCTGGTATCGGATAACTTATGCTAGGAGTGACCTCTACACCTATCAAATGAAATAATGCTTGCCAACAATCGCTAACAAAATTGCTACCACCATTATTGATAATTTTTTTAGGCAACCCATGTAAAATAATCATCTCTTTGAAAATTAAGTCCACCACATGATGCATGTTGAATCCACAATAAATGGTAAAAAGGTATGCATATTTATTTCTCTTATCCATGACAAGATAAACATAATCTTTACCATACACTTTCAAAAGACTCTTGATGGAATCCATTAATGCATGTTCTAGATCTTGATGAGGAATAAATAGAGGTTGCAACGGACTTACTGAAAAATCATGTTCTCCTCCTTTGCATGACAAGACCCCACATGAATCTCTCACCATTTTTCCTACAATTTGTGCAAGATTAAGAGTGTCGTATCATGGGTTTGTTATGCAACATTTGCTAGGTCTTTTGCATCTTGTTAGACTTGCGTATTGGAAGGATTCTGTTCTTATACAAAATGCAACCACCTATTGGCACATTTGTTTCATCATGCACATTTCCTTCTAAGTGGTTAGCAGACGATGTGTCCCATTCTAATCTTGGGAATTGACAGTTCCCTATTGTTAGTCCTTGTGATGTAGTTGACTTCTACTATGCTATTGTGATGTTAACACAAATTAAGAAACTTCAACTAGAAGATATCCTTGCATTTGTGTCAAATTGGGGGTAATTAGCAATATAAAAGAAATTAGAAAGAGATTGAAAATTATTTATTTTTTCATTCTTAAGCTCTTCTTCATGCTAACCGAGATCTGGACAATTGTCCATGAGCTGCTTTGTTTGTTGGCCTTTAATTCCTTGTCCACTTGTTTGGGATAATCCCAACTTTGAACTTGCAGCTTCTGATATTATTGGAAGCTGTTCTAAATCAAATTCCTCTTGGAGCCTATCAAGTTCTTTGACTACTTGTCCAATTTCCTTAACCCTTGCTTCATTTTCTTGCTTCCTAGCACTTTTTGTCGCTTCAAGTTGTTCTTTTGCCTCCAAGAGTGCCATTTGGGTCTTTTCTAGCATGTCCTTAGTTGATTCAATCTCAAAGGTGAGTTCATCAACTATTTCCTTCTTTGCCCAATATGCATTTATGGCCGTTACTGTAATTTTGATTACCATATCCTGATCTTTAACAATCTGTAGATATTACAATTTCATTCGTTCCAAGGTATTCTTCACTACCTTCAGATCTGCAAGAGTGACTGTGTGTTTATTCTTGACATCATTTATTTCATTTGACTTGTGTGCCTTCTTAAAGCTTAGAGTGAGCTCTTCAATGAGCCTTTTCATGCTATCTAGTTTAGTTAGGACTTGCACCTCTTTCTTTTTTGCTACCAGCAACTGCTTTAGGAGTTTTTATAAAAATTCTATCAAAAATGTAACCACTTGGCCCAAGTTGTTTGCTGCCTAGAAATATAATTTATTAGGTATGCTTCAACCCATTTGTAAACAATTTCAATTTGTCCATTTGTCTAGGGGTGATAACTCATGCTAGGGGTGAGCTCTATTCTTTCCAGACAAAACAATTCTTCAATGTAATTAGATTTCCACAATCCGTATGAATTTGAATCTATTGCTTCTGGATTTGATTGTGTGGACTCTTTTTTCATCAACGTTTCGGATCACACACAGTGAGCGATCATCAGGATGGAGAGTTGAAAAAGATGAGAAGAGATAAGTTGCAAACCAAGCTTTTATAAAAGAGAGGGGAAGGAGGAAAGATGAGGGGTTAGGGTGAGGCGCGCAACACAAGGGAATTGCTATAAAAAGCATAAAACAAAAAGATCAAATAGGAGGAAACCATTCAAATACTCAAAAACAGTGAGGTAAGATGCAAGTCACAAATACATAAAAACAAGATGATTGGAACACCAAGAAGTAGAATAGCAAAAGAGCAAATAAGAGGAACATACTAATAGGGGGATAAGAAGCAAGATAAGAATGTATAAAAACACAATCAATTGATATGACATAACCAAAAAAGGAAAAGCAAACCCAAAAAAATACTAAAAATAAAAATAACATAATATGGTAAAATATTGTAATCAATAATATAATCTAATAATATATACATATTACATGTAAAAATAAATAAACATAAAAATAAAAACAACTCAAAAATTAAAATGAAATTGTATCACAATAATATAATATTATATTCTAAGACTTAATACAAGCAAAAATTGATATATAGATATATTAAAAACAACCATATAAATAAAAAATAGAGGAAAAATAAAAAATAGAACCATATAAATAAAAAATAGAGGAAAAATAAAAAATAGAGGTTTCCTCTTATTTGCTCTATATATCAATTTTTGCTTGTATTAAGTCTTAGAATATAATATTATATTATTGTGATACAATTTCATTTTAATTTTTGAGTTGTTTTTATTTTTATGTTTATTTATTTTTACATGTAATATGTATATATTATTAGATTATATTATTGATTACAATATTTTACCATATTATGTTATTTTTATTTTTAGTATGTTTTTTGGGTTTGCTTTTCCTTTTTTGGTTATGTCATATCAATTGATTGTGTTTTTATACATTCTTATCTTGCTTCTTATCCCCTTGTTATTTTATTGTTTTTAGTATTTGAGTGGTTTCCTCTTATTTGCTCTTTTGCTATTCTACTTCTTGGTGTTCCAATCATCTTGTTTTTATGTATTTGTGACTTGCATCTTACCTCACTGTTTTTGAGTATTTGAATGGTTTCCTCCTATTTGATCTTTTTGTTTTATGCTTTTTATAGCAATTCCCTTGTGTTGCGCGCCTCACCCTAACCCCTCATCTTTCCTCCTTCCCCTCTCTTTTATAAAAGCTTGGTTTGCAACTTATCTCTTCTCATCTTTTTCAACTCTCCATCCTGATGATGGCTCACTGTGTGTGATCCGAAATGTTGATGAAAAAAGAGTCCACACAATCAAATCCAGAAGCAATAGATTCAAAAACAATTCTTGCTAAAAGTGACTCAAAAACCTATTGTCCCTATCATTAACAATGTTCTTAGGTAAACCTATATAATCTAATAACTTCCTTCAAGAATAAATCAACAATTTGGAAATTATTGGAGTTGGACAATATGGAATAAAATTGTGCACACTTGGTGAGTCTGTCCACCACCACAAAGATGGAGTCTTTGCCATTTATCTTGGATAGCCTCATGATAAAGTCCATAGATATACTTTACTATTTTTTCTTAGGGATGGGTAATGGCTGAAGCAGGTATGTGGGATAGACTTGTTTCACCTTGTTTTGTTGGCAAGATGAACATTCCTTAATTTGCTTGAGCACATCCTTTTTCATTCCTCTCAAGGAGCATCTCTCTATGATCTGTTTATATATTGTAAAATACCCTTGATGCCTTGCCAAAGAAGTATCATGCATGGTCCTTAAAATTTCTCCTTCATCTTTTGACTTTGGAATGAAATATATCCTCTATGCAAAATTAGGTCTCCCACCACTTTGAGCCTGTCATCTTGTACTCTTCCATCAAGCAAACTTAGTAGTAAAATTGTTGTTGGCATATTAATATATGATGTTGTGACCCAATTAGTAAAGATGTCAAAAATGGCGGATAGAGTGGGTGTTTGAGATAATGCATTAAAATCATATGCCTGCAACTTGCTTATCCACTTCCATTGTCTATTGTTCAGGCCTTTTTGATTGAGAAAGTACTTAAGACTCTTGTGATTAGTTTGAACCAAAAACTTGCCACTCACCAAGTATTGTCTAAACTTCTCTAAGGCATGCATGATTGTAAGCATCTCCTTATCATAAATAGAAAACTTCTTTTTAGCCTTTGTTAGTTTCCTACTTTCAAAATAAATGGGATGTTGTTGCTGCATCAAAACAACTCCAATACCCTCACCAAAAGCATCACGTTTCAACACAAAAGAAAGTGAAAAATTTGGGACAACATGCACTAGACAAGAATGCATTACATTTTTCAGTTTATTAAAAGTTTGCTTAGCAACATTTGTCCACTTAAATGCTCCCTTTTTAATCAAATCTATGAGTGGTATTGTGAGCTAAGAGAAACCCTTTACAAACCTTCTATATTACCTACATAATCCTATGGATCCTCCTAATTGTGATACATTCTTGGGGGGGTGGTCAATCTTGAATGGCATGGATCTTCTGTCAGTCCACTTGGATTGCTTGTTCACTGATGACATATCTCAAATACAAAATCTCCCTAAGCTCAAACTCACACTTTCACTTCTTGGCAAAGAATGAGTGTTTCTCAATACACTTAGGACTTCATTCAAATGCTTCGAGTCTTCTTCCCAAGTTTGATTGTATATCAAAATATCATCAAAGAAAATTAGGAAAACTTTCTTAATTGTTTGTTAAATACATTTTTATGCATAATTGGAAGCATTGAGCACACACTTATACTTTGGGGAAGGGTGTGGGCGGGCAGAGGGGAGGAAGGGGTGAATCAATATAAGACAAACTTTTACTTATGAAAATTCAACAACCACAATAGAGCAATCACATAAGATCTAACAACTAGAAAACACAAGATTTACGTGGAAACTCTTTCAAGAGAAAACGACAAAGACAAACTTCTTGGATCTACTGTCCAAATCCAGCTACAAAAAAAAATAAAAATTCTCTTACAAATCTTTGTAGGCACCAACTCACTAGAGACACCAATCCCACTACTAAGTGCCAACTTAGCAAGAGACACCGACCCCAAATGAACAAAGTGTTTGCCTTGTTGGAAATTGCTTCTTCAATGGATGATGATCATTTGAATTTCCTTCATAAAATCTGCTTGCAATTTCTTCACATATGTTATTTTCTTCAAAGAATCTGCTCAAATATATTGATATTATATTTATTGCTTGCTTTCCTTTTTCCCCACTCACCTTTTTATATCTCCCTTATGCCTCTTCACCCAAGAGAGGCGATCCTTCAAAAGGGGTCAGCCACATTTGAGAATAATAAATTTATTTTAATTCCCCCAAGAGGGGCAACTACACAAAGGAGGTTGGTCTATTTAAAACAATAATAATTTTAATTTATTTTGAACAACTTGAGAAGTTGGAGCCAAAATTAGATGAGGGTTGATCAGCAATCCTGGGCATAGTTTACATACTTGGACTTGGAGAGTACTAAGCCCAAAATTTTTGACTTGGCAAATACTCGACAACTTAAAAATAGTTAACTATATGATTAACTGATATGGTGATGCCATAATAGTAAGTTAACTATATACAAACTTAAATTTTTCATTATGATAATTGATAATGTGTATTATGGAACTTGAAAGAGAATAATCGGTGAGTGAATATGTTCACGCAAGTGGCGAGTAAAAGTCAAGAGTACTCGCCATGGCAGAAAATGTGTGATTACTCGACTACTCGCAGAGTATGTAATTTATGATCATGGGTGCCAAAATTAGAATTAAGCCATCACGGAGGTCAGCCAACATTTGCACATAACTTAAATTATATTCAAGACAAAATATCTCATGGGTTGGCGAACCAATTAATGCTCTTTCATCTTCAATAAGATATCTCCTTTGACATTAATGGCAATATTTTCAATAGAAAGGTTGTCAAGGCATTAGTGAAGCCTAAGGGCATGACTTGAAACTTGAACTGTCCATAGTGACATCTGAAAGCAGTTTCTGAACAACATTTTCCTTCATTTTGATTTGATGCTTTCCTAAGCGCAAATCGATCATTGAGAAGTATACAACTCCATGTAGCTCATTTATCAATTTGTTGATCCTGGGGATAGGATATAATTACGATACATTCTTGGTGGGTGGCCAATCTCGAATGGCTTGGACCTTTTGTTGGTCCACTTGGACTCCTTGTTCATTGAGGACATGTCTCAAATACAAAATCTCCGTAAGCCCAAACTCACACTTTGATTGTTTGGCAAAGAATGATTGTTTCTCAATATGCTTAGGACTTCATCCAAATGCTTCAGGTCCTCCCAAGTTTGACTGAATATCAAAATATCATCAAAGAAAAGTACGACTAACTTTCTTAATTGTTTGTTAAATAGATTGTTCATGTATGATTGGAAGGTTGCCAGGGCATTAGTCAAGTCAAAGGGCATGATTGGAAACTTGAAGTGTCCATAGTGAAACTTGAAAGCAGTATTTTGAACATCTTTACCCCTCATTCTGATTTGATGTTATTGTAAGTGCAAATCAATATTTGAAAACTATATAAATCCATGCAGCTCATCTATCAATTTGTTGATCTTGGGGACAAGATATCTATTCTTGATTGTTTTCTTATTTAACGCTCGATAGCACATCCTCATGGTATTACCCGTTTTATTCAACAGTACTATTGCAAAGGAAAATGGACTAGAACTCAGCTTGATGTGGCACATATCAAATAGCTCCTTTATTGTCTTCTCTATTTCTTCTTGTGGATCTGAGGGTGACAGTAGGAGTGGTTGTCATCGGCTTTGCACCTATTTCAAGCTCAATAATGTGTTGGAATCCTTGGTCAAGTGGCAATCTTGGAGGAATGCCCTGAAAAACTTTTCCATGCTTTTCCAAAACAACTTGCATGTCAATATGATAAGCATTCTTTTTGTTGATGGATGACCGTTTTGGTGTGAGCAAGTAGCTGGCCACCCAAGCTATTTGTCCCCTCCTGAAATCTCTTTCCATTCTTTTAGCATAATTACTTGGGGGCTCCATTTTGGGCTCCCTTAAGTCTTTGAAAGCTGATTGACCAATGACATGTGCGCGACATTTACTCCTATCCCAATCTTGTAGTTGAAAAGCATAGCCTTGAGGATTGTAGAAAAATATTAAGGCTATGTTAGAGGAATTGTTAAATTTTCATGGACCAGCAAGGACATGAATGTAGAACCTTCCATTTGCTGTTGGGCTGTTCTACCATTGAGTTGTCAGCCCTTTATAGTCCACAGTGTGGATTATTATTCAAACATCTGCTTAAAGAAACACATTGGTGCTTGAATCTCCTAGCCTGGATTTGATACCCTTTTAGGTTCCCATGGACTAGCTGGGACTTAAAAGTGAGGACCTCTTGTTTGCTACTAGGTTGCTATAGCACTGAACAACAGGCCCTTTACATTCAGGACTGTGAATTGTTATTCCAACAAAAACCACTATAGAATAAATTGAAATGTGACATTTAAATTCAGAGGAAGGCCCTGACCTTGTGTTTGTGTGTTTGGGGCATGAAGGATGCCCAGGCATGCACAACAATTCAGAGGTAGATGACACCAACTTCAGAAAGCAATGTATCCATTTTTTGATTTCATGTTCAAGAATTGGCTAGAGGTTGAAAATCCTACACAATAAATTGCAGAAGGTATTTGTGGAAGTTGAATACATACAATTCAAGTAGACCTTTGAAACAAGCTACAAGCATTGGTTTTCTAATAATATAAACAACGGTGGCAGTTGTCAGGATTGTTAAAAGCCCCTCCTCCATAGGAAAGTTCTCTCAAGGACACCATGCAAAAGAAGAATGACCTGTCCAATAGAAGGGGCATCCTAAACAACTCAAAGAACAACCTCCACACCAAAAGTTTGTTGGATAGGAAGATTTAATTATGCTTTTATTTATCTTGAATAAGTCGTGTGCAAATATTGTAAAAAACTTATAAGTGCTTTATGGGCTCAGTTTTTTATGCAATTACAATTTTATGTCAACTTCTTGTTGGAATAGTTTCACACTAGTTTTTATCATATATGTTGATTTGGAATATAAATTAATGATTCTTGCAGACTCTGTCTATCAGCTTCCATTAATGTGGGTGTTGAAGCTTTGTATGCAATTTCCATTATTTAATTTATCAAGTCTTGTGTATTGTTTTCAATCCAATTCAATTCTTGTGTTGTACCCATACATTTTAATCTTTATTTTTTGCTAGGAGTGAAAAATAGTTGTACCCATTCATGTGTATCCATTCTTTTTGGCTGCCATAGATTAGGTTATTTGTGTCGGTCAAAAAAATAAAATCTCTTACTTGTATGTAAGAGTGTTGATTAGTCTTGTGCCCATACTCAAGAACATAATGTAGGTGTTTTCTGTTATTTGTTTGTCTTGCATGCCGAGAATCCTCAAAACTACCCTGTGCATATTGTTAAAAGCTTGAGTTCTTTCCCATAAGTTCTAGTGTTTAGTTAAGTTGCTACTTCAGGTTTCGTTATGAGTTTGAAGTTTGGATTCACAATATGGCAAAAAAATGCCCCCCTAGGTTTGGTTTTGGGTATGACTGCACAATATATAGACATAATATTAAAAATGTAATATACTTAATATAAATACAATTTTATAATACAATATTAGATTAGAAGTATATAAATATAATATATTTTATATAATTTATGATTATATATTTAATTCATAATATATTTTAATGTAATTTAATGTTTAACTATTTTGTTTGGAATGTCTCCTTGAATTACAAGGGCACTCTTGCATTCAATGATATAGGTGGGATCCTAACCATGTGAGTCACCTTAAAAGATGGGTTGTTTATTCCTCTTTTCATAACCTGCATGACACTATAAAGTATTAATATAAACTCCTTATTCCAATGCACCATATAATTGAGCATGAAATGGATTGGTTGAGGTTCATGTAAGTAGCTTTTCGTCCTCAAAGCTTTCCACAAATGCCTTTTCTAGAGCATAATTCATGAAGAAACCCCCAAAACTATGTGAAAGGAAGCCTGTGCAAACACTGGTGGAAGAAAAATGTGTGAACTTCTAGTTGTGATTTGACAATTGTGTTTTTATAAAAATTAAGGGCATGCTATCAATTCATGATCATCCAGTATATGAAGTCACGACAAATGCTTTTAAAATCATTTGTTTTCGCATTCGTTGGCATTTGCAAAAAGAGTTGTTTTCAAAGGTTCTGTATGGGATTGGGTCTGAGCTTGAGCAAACCTAGCACTGTCTCAGACCTGAACCTAGCCCCAAAATGAATTTTTGTGGTATGCAGGGGTAAATAGGAGAACTAGATAAGAGAGGGGTCGGATTAAGTCTTTTGTTACAAGGGAACTTCCCCTTCTAATTTGAAGAAAGATTTTACCTTACGTGATTTTTTTCATGTTGCCTTAAAAGGAACAAGTTAAAACATCAATAGACTTGAGATTCCTATGGCAAAGCAATCATATTTGGATTTGAAGTCATCTTAGTTCTTTGTCTCTAATATACCTATGGTATGGGAGAAATATTAGCTAGATGTTGACACACTAGTGAATGTGATGGAGTCGTACAAGAAGAATTAGAGCCTTCATTTATCAAAGCAACCACTAGTTTTAAATTGATCATTGACATCTTGTTGGTTAGGGTCGCTATCAAAGAAAGGTTCAATTTATTTTACATAGCTATATCAACTAATCATGTCTTTGTTAGTGCAAATATTATTGAGTCTATATGCCTTAGATTGTTTACTAACCCAACAAAGAAATAGTGGAAGCTCTTAAATCTATTAGAAACCAAAATTTATGAACTTGAACTAAAAACATGATAATGTGTTACCTTTGGTTGAGCATGGACTAGGATACTTTAGGTGTGACATCCTGCAAGACTTTACAAAAACTTCTATTCAAGAGGTATAACAGCATGCTCACTGCTTCTATTTAGTATTTATATGGCATTCCTTTGCTTGGCATCATGCACGGGGTCATCTAAATGATAGTTTTGTTTTATCTTCCAACCACCCCATTTTGTTGAGGGTTTATGGAGATGTCATTTGTCTTTGAATGCCTTCCTTCTTGTAGTCGTCCTAATATTGCATGAAAGTGAACTCAATCACATTATCAAACCTTAGGGTCTTGATCCACCTACCTTTCTAATTTTTAAACAATGCTTTGAACTTGACAATGGTTTCACAACAATCATACTTTTTATTTAGAGACTATACTTTTTTTTTTTGAAAAATATCAACCAACAACCAAAAGTACCTTGCACCAAGGATAGATAATGATTACTTGGATGATTCACTTAGATTTGCATGAATGGAATCTAAAGCTCCTTTTACATGCCATGTCCCTTTAGTAAGAAACTTTTTCCATTTTTTCTTACCAGCCAAAGACTTCACACATCTATTGTGCTTTTCCTAGATAGATGACAATGTATGAATCATAGTGGTTCTACTTAGCATGGATAAATATTGAAGATTGAGATGTTCGTATCTTTCATGCCACAAAATGCTAGTTTTGTCCATCACAATTAACACACAAATTTTGTGATGGATCAGCTAGTAGTAGCCTATACAAATCACCTTGTCCAATGCCTAGGGAAACCAATTTGTTATGCTTCACATTAGTCACATACACTTCTTTCCACAAAATTTCACAACAATGTTAGGACTTTTTGTTAGCTCATTGATAAACAACAAATTTCTGTGTATATTTGAAAGAAAGCTAACATCCTTCATGATGAACTTTATTGCATCACAGAGAATAATCTGAACATCCCTTATCCCTTCTATTGCACGTGTTTTACCATTTCCCAAGAAACAGAATTTGAAGAATTATAATCAACAGTATACTTGACATGTAAGTATCTATGGAAATTGAAATGTTGAGATGCATTGGAATCAAATAACCAACAATAGGTGGCATTATTGTTATCTCAAGAAGATGGTCCCACTAAAAAAACTCTTTCTCCTTGGAGTCTTGTTTTGCCTCAACTGCCACATTAGCTTGAGCTTGTGGCTTCTTACGGGATAGATCATATTGTCATTTTGAGCATTCTTTTTTGTTATGCCCAAACTTGTGACATTGATAACATTGCACTTTTTATTTGGATTGTGAATCAGAAGTTGAAGTTTTCTTTGTTTTGCCCTTATATTGTGCAACAAGTACATTATCAGATTGTCCAAAGCTGAACTCAGCCATTTATATTTGTCTTCATTCTTTCTATAGCAACTATGAACAATCCTTTTGAAAGGCAAGAGTTTGACTCTTCAATAGATGCAAAGATTTCACAAAGGTTTCAAATGCTGTTGAGAAACTATTGATGACTAGAGCAATCATATCATCTTCATCTATTAGTTTATCAACAGCATAGAGTTGATCCCTTTGGTCTTTTATGTAACCCTCCAAAATCTAATTTCATGGAACTTGTTAGATTTTTCAAATAAGAGAATTTACCTTTCTTGGATGTTTGATATTTGTTTTCAAACTCTCCCAAATATCACCAGTGGAAGTGGCATTCTGAACTTGTAAGATCAAGTCATTAGAAACAAACAATTTTAACAAGGCTTCTTTATGAAAGTCATCAAAATTTGCAAGATTTGAAGCCATTTTGATTTCTGTATATATCTCTTGTTCCCCATATTTTTCCTACCGTGTATATCAATTACTGATTATATCTGTAATTGCTACTTTTCCCGTATGCAGATTTATTTCTTAACAATTCCATTCATGATGCCTTCATTTGATTCCACCTTCAATATTTATGCTATTCAAATGATGTCTTTTGTGGAGAGGTGTCATTCCAAATGGATGTGTCCCTTAAACTTCAATCGCTGCTTTTAGTTAGTAAGAATATATAGTCACACATCTTGAGTCTATATATAGACCTAATGAATATATTGTTTTGACCTATCTTGAGTATGACTTTGGTATTAACTATATTTAAAGCAAGTTTGTAATTATTGTCGTATGCCCTTTGAATAGTAGATGATTGTTATGTTACCTTGATGCCATTGTGACAATTTGTAAGGATTATAATACTTTACATCCTTAAATCCTATTATAGCCTTTCATGCCTAGCAGAAAGGTGTAAAGGTGTTATAAATTTGACTACTGATGTATCTTACCATGTGTATGTGACGATTTGGATTGGAGATTACTTCAACAATCTAAGTAGTGAGACCATGCAAATAAACATGATTTCTAGTTAGTAAGTTATCACCCTAGCCTTTGTGTCAATAAGATGATCCTATAAGAGATTTTAAGATGCTTATGTTGAATTATGAATAATAAAGTGTTGGAAATATTGTCATTGATGTCAAAATAAAAGGATGAAGTCATTAATGACAAATGAATGAACAATCTTGAGAAAAAGAAAGATCTCAAGTTGATCACAGTGAAGTCTATGAGATGACTCTAAAGGATATTATTATAGTTTTAAATCAGTCATTGAAGTTCAGATTGATATCTCCACATCGATGTTTCAGATTGTCCAATCAGTTATTGAAGTTCAGATTGATATCTCATATTGTTAGGCCAAATTGAAAATTCAGTTATCTCATATACAGATCGCTATCTTCAAGATATTTGAAGATCTGGTCGAAGTTGAAGTTCAAATGCTGACTACAGATCGATATCATGAATTAAGTTAACAAATACAAAGCCACAAAACATGTTGTAGCTGCATGCTTAATCTTCAAAAGGAGAGTGGCTGAAAATTAAATCTGGAAGATGACTTTCATTCAAACTACATATGCATTCAAGATCGCTGCCCGAATTGAAGAGATCTATTAAAAGAAAAAACACGCATTAAAGAAATTAGTTAAAAAAAACACGAATTAAAGTAGATTTAGAAAGACGTGTTAGCAAAAAGAAGTGTCTTCGAAATGACACGTCCCAGATAAATATAAGAATACATGATAATCAGAAAGAAGTAATTTTTCGTATCTTTTACAAAGCGTTTTTTATTTTTGCGAAAGGACGCAAGTATCATGATTCGAGCTCTTCTAAAAATATTTTTTAGACGTGAATCTTTTAAATGATATCTCTTTTGAAGTAATCTGGAATTGAAAAGGGCGAACTAAGTGTAATACGTATTAGTCAAGCCAAAAAGTGCGAATGAAGAAAGAAGATAAAGACGTGCTGATTGGAGTCTCTAATTGAAAAGTTAGTGACTTAGTTCAAAGGCATGGTTAAGAATTATTTGCAAGTCAAAAGGTGCGATGAATAAAGGAGAACTTAACGTCTTTTCTGAAAAGACGTATGCAACAGACCTCAAAGAAAAATGTAACTGAAGTGATTCACTTCTTGTATGAATGGACAGTTATGTCTAAAGGGTCGCACTCTTTTACATTTGTAAAGTCATGTTGTTTCATCTAAGGACAGCAATGCTTGAACAAGTTATATATTCAATTTCCAAATCAAGTGGACAGTGTGGTTGTGTAAATTAAAGACTTGCAGATCAGTCAGATTCCTACCTCCTTGTGTGGGCTGAAGGTGATATCTTGGATCACATAGAGCAGATTGGAGAGTTGGGCTTGTGCAGATCAGATTGAGGGCAGTCTCACTTCCATCAAGTCAAGGTTTGGTGCCTTGCATTAGGGGTTGGTGCTCCTTGTAGGCAGGTGTCTACAAAATTCTGGAGAGGTCTAGGTGTTCCTTGTGGAAATTATTCTACTAAATCATCTCATTGTAAATTTGTAGGTTGGTGCCTACTTAAAAAAAAGAAATTACTTCAATAAAATTGTATCAACTCGTGGAAATTGGATCATATCAAAAAGTTGATTGTAATAAAGATTGAAAAGTTTTAAAAAAATAAAAGTTTGAGATTGATTTACTGATTCACCCCCCCCCTCTCAGTAAATCTTTTGTGCTCTTCATAAAGGTGGCAAGGTCTAACTGGAGATTTCGATGTCCTTAGATGGAAGTGTTATAATTATGGATTATCAAATTGGGAACCGGGTTGGATTTCCTTGCTTGGTATTACACATAATCTCTTGTTGGGAATCACTTAAAGGAACCTTATTTGGATATGAAAATGGGTAACAACAAAACTTGACTTCTATTTGATAAGATTGGATATGAAATGGGTATTAAGGTAAGTCGAGCTGAATATTTTGTAACCCTCTATCTTATTGGCCTCAACATAAGATTATACAATAATTATCATATGCGTGGGCAATAATAATCATAGCATTTCATCCCTTGTGGGAAACTCTAAATAGTTGCATCCTCGGATCCCCCTACATTGGGATATATGTGGCTAGTAAGCTTTTCAAGTTGGAAAATTATTATACATAATAATGTTGGTCAACTAAGCAAGGGAAATTGGGTATATGTCCTTAAGACTCTTAATCCTTGATTACTGTCATGTGCCAAAAATTAGAAAAAAAAGAAGCTATAATTGACCCTCACTCGAAAGTCTTTGATGCCACAAGTGGGGTAGTAAGGTTCATGGAGTTTAATATATATTTATAACAAAAACTCAAGGCTTATTAATGTCATCATAGTGTGATAAGATAACACTCATTTACGTTGGCATCAACAATATTAACATTGTATACCCTTGGAAAATATGATTAGGGTGTAATAAACTAGTCTAACTCTTTGTTTAACCTAATGGGTTTGTGTGAACCAAGGTAATTTCATGTTGAGTAATAAACCCAACCCCTCTGTCGATAAGATGAACCTTAGTGTATTTGGAAGCAAGAATTAATATTAGTTGACTAAGGTCTAGATAACCTCCTTGAGTAATGGTATCTGAGTGTTATGAAATCTAATGTATGGGAACATAAGTGTATGTTTCTTGAGAGAGACCATGTAAGGAGAATTACGTGCGACTTTGATCCCGTTTGGAAATAGGTACGTAGGCAGCCCTTGGGTGAAGGATGCCCCTATGACCTCAAGTCTATAAGGGGAGGGTTTAAGGGGATAACTGCAAGGTTGGGGTTGTTCCTAACTTGTTTGACCTTTCCTTTTTAGTAGGCTTCAATTTGAGGTTGAAATGGGTATTAGATGGTTATGAATGAGCTAAAGAAATCTGATAACTTGTATTTAATAAATAATGTGTTTTTGAGTAGTAAGTTGAAGTAAATGAATTTGACTACTTTATAGTCAGCATTTGTCTATGTACACATGTTGAGTACATGCCATCTTGTGTTGGTTTAATGTGATTCTTATGTGTTCTAGAATTCAACTCTAGACCTAGAGGACTCTATGTATAGGCTCTTGAACCTGTTGGTTGTGATATGCTATAGTACTTGTGAATCTTGTTGTGTAAGTCTTGGGCTAGAGATGACCCAAGTGTGAATGTTTGGGATATTTGAGTAGTGACGGGTAGTCATTAGAGCATGCCAATGATCGATGTTTGGGCTACTGCTAGGGATTAGTTGGCATTCACTTGGTTAACAGAGGTGAAGGTTGCAGGCTACCCTAGTTATGATATGGTAACGATTGCACGGGTAGTTACACTACCATGTGGGTAATGGTAATCAAAGCTATTTGTTGTATCAAGAGGGTTCACTAGCAGTCACCTATAGCACGGGGGTGATCAACGTCAAGTGATACTAGAGTTGTGAAGAAGATAGTTGACAATATCACTAAGGTCACAAAGTGGTATGTGTTGGAAGCTACTTCTTCCTGGGTGGATAGACTTGTCGCCAGTGACTTATAGGTGATTGAAGTTGGAATCTAGTGGGCTATGGTAGGTTTGATGAGCACAAGATTATAGTGAGAAGGGGAGGAGGGGGAGGGAAGGGAGAGGAAGGTGAAATAGTATAATACAATCTTATACTTTTTCAAACTAACAATCACAATAATATCAATTGCAAAATATCATTCACATAAGGTCTAACAATTATGCAACACAAGAACACAAGATTTATGTGGAAACCCTTGTGACTATTGGTTAAAACTAATCTTTATTTATTTAATTTCTGACTTTTCAAAACAGATCGCAACCTTTCCTTATTCGCTACCTTCATACAAAGTGGGACAATTTGTATTATGAGAATCAACCACCTTTATGAGTTTAATCGCTGTCTTCTTCTTAAACATTGCCTTTTAAATCTTTTCTTTATCGCTGAATTTAATCACTGCACATAATGAATTAGCCTCTGCCAATCACGGCTCATAATGAATTAGCCGTTGCCTTTTTTAATGCTCCAATCACTTCCTATGTAATACATATTCATTTCTACCTTTAATTGCTTTAATCATTGTTTATATATATATAAGAATGTAGTCGGCCATCATATAGATTCCAAGAATATAGTCGGCAAAGAAAAATTCAATTAAAATGCTTCTATGTAGTCGGCCAATATTTGGTCTTTTCATAAAGTTTGTTTTCATGAACTTTGTCTTCAATCAACTTGAAATGATATGGTCTTGCCCTTGAAATGTTGAGTGGCCTTTGGCCTTAATATGATGTCTTTCTTTGACATCAACAATGTGGTGGTAGTGATTTCATTCTTTGACATTAATGACAATCTCATCCATTTGCTTGGACAACAATCACAATTAATCTTCTCACCTTTAACATCAATGACTATGTTTAACCAACAATTTCGTCCATATGCCTTGACATCAATGACAACAATTTTGTTCATTTGCTTTGACATCAATGACAATTGTAGGAACGATTTTTCCACAATCCATGAATAATAGCAGCAAAATTTTTGGATTTAACTATGTATGTTATCTTGAATCAACATTTC
>VDFB02160262.1:0-14959 GCA_007258455.2 Sequoia sempervirens | reverse complement strand
CAGCCTACTATCAAGATAATGGTCAAATATATTAAAATTGATGCATTTTGTTATGTTGCATGTCCCTTGCATGCAAATGGTAGAAAATACAAGAAAAAGTGTGAAGATTCCACCAAAAATATGTGGTTCTTCCCTAAATGCCAAAAAACTATAGTTGATTGTGGCTTTCAATATTTGTTGCAGCTAAAGATGGAAGACCACACGGGCAAGATTTGGGCTATTGCTTTTGATGAGGCTACAACAAGCTTATTGCATATGTCAACAAAGGAGCTTTACATGTTGCAAGATGAGTCTTTTGCTGCAATGACTACTGAGTCTATTATCAATGGTATCACCTACACCTCTTTTTTTTCATTGTTCTTATTAAAACTCAAATCTATAATTTAGAAACAAGGCTCAAAACAATGATAGTCAAAGTTGCAAGAATTAAATTTGAAGTTGAGTACAAGCTATTGCTGTCATATTTTTTACAATTTCCCCTGTCATGCAAGACTCTCTAGAGATAATTGTCATCCTGCCTTGAATTCCAAAAAACCATGCCTAATTGTGACTTTGGATATTTGTTATAGTTTTTGTTGACTAGACATCTATTTCCATTTCTTCCTTTGGACTGCTTGTCACATCAAAAGACCTTTCATTTCAGTTGTTGTTGCTTTGTTGCTCATTTAACTAGTTATATATTAAGACAATGAACTATAATTTAAAATGTTTAACAAAAAAAAGATACACTTCTTTTCTTTTGTATTGTTTATGTCACTTATAGTTTTGTTTCACTTTAATTGTATTTTCCTCATTTTATTTTATGTTGTTTGGTTATATAGTTATCTCACCCTATTTAACACATGTATTAGTATTTACAGCCATTCTTATATATACTTATGGACATGGTTGTATGCATGTATACATTTATGTATGCATATACATAAATATATATGCATGTAATTCAATTTTGTGAGTGCATACAACATTTTGATACAAATGTGTGTAGATATATGTGTCTATAATACATTTGTATGTGTATATGCATGCAAAATTCAATGTTTATATGTATTTGTGACTTGTTTTAAATATATATTTATTTGCTTCTTGTCAATTTTAATTTCCACATACTCTTATCTCTCCATAATTGTTGCTATCTATAATGTTGGCTCCATTGAATCCATGGCTATTAAATGTTGTCCTGCCTTTGCATTCATGAAGACACGTCACATATGGTTATTTTCCACTTTCTTAGAGTTGCATTAAACTTTACTTTTGTTATTATATTTTCAATGTAATGTTCAATGATGAGTATTCTTTATAGCCTATGCAATGCTTTTTTTTATTTTGCTTGACTTGAGCTTATTAGAATCTTTTGTTGCACTAGATTTAAATGAATGATGTAATTAAATTTTTTTCATTTGATTTATATCGTTATAATATTATTTTAAATGTTCTCAATGCATACAATATCTTGATAAAGTTGTGTGTAGATATATATGTGTTTGTCATTCATTTGTATGTGTGACTGTGTATGTTTGTATATGCATCTAATGCTTCTTGAATTTTTTCCCTACTACATTTACATGTCTAATAATAATTTCATGTTGCATATGGATATCATATGGCTCTTGGCTATAATATTAATTGCATATGTTGTGAAGATCAATCTGCAACCCAACACTAAACATTGCCTTATTGAAAATAACATAAACTGCTCAATTACTTTGGTATGTTTAAAATGAAAAAGGTATTAAATTGCAACCATCACCAATATATGGAAAACATACATGAAATAATGTTGTCGAGAAAAGTTGTGCCAAGTGATTTTTATTTCTTCTACTCAAGAAACATACACATATATCTACATTTAAATTTATCTATATTTCTTTCCACATGTATTGACAAGTTTAGGTGTGCATATGTATGTATGTTTCTTATGAAAACACTTTTCACAATGGTGGCTCATAATCTTGATAGCAAGTATAGCTATAGAACAACAATCAACAATGTCTTATGGAAAATAACATAAACTGCTCAATTGCTTTGGTAACTTTAGAACTCTAAATATTACTGTTTCCATCAACACTATATGGAAAGCATAAATAGAACAATGTTACTATTGGATTGTTTTATTTATTTGTAACCATCACCTCTATATGGAAACCATAAAAGAAATAATATTTATTGCTTTACAACAATTGCCTCTATATGGAAAATTTTAGCTGATAGGCTATATGTGTGAACTTTTGTCAGAATTTTTGTCGGCCTTCCCATTTTTTGAGGTGCTAAGTAGTAGTCAACAATGCACATATATATTTGCATCTACCTCCACATACATATATATTAGTGTACATTTTCTTTTCCAACTACATCTTTATCTATTCCATGTGTTTGATGCATATATAGGAATCTATTGCTTGGAAATATATAGCCACAAAAAAGTATGTGATTCTTCTGTTGTTTTTCATTTTCCTTTTCCTATGTGTAGATATGTATGTTTGTCAAAGTAGATTTAGGAAACATATACTCATGCCCTCATTTTTTTTTATGAAGATAGTTGTTATTTGTTTCCTCCTCAAAAAGGAACTCTTACAATAATAGAGTTTATATTAAGCCTAATAAGAAACATTGATATCATCATTCATCATAGTGGTGGGTAGTGTATGTTCCTGCTTGGGGGTTTGGTGAGAGCCTATGAGGCTCCATGACCCAATATGGTAGGGTGGAGAGTAGGCCTTCTTTTCTTTTGTTACATTTTACTTTCCCTATGTGAAAAGATGTATATTTGTATGGTTAGACATGGACAACATTGATCCCTATGGCATTGGGCTCTTGGTTGGCAAAAAGGTGGCAGATCTTTTTGATTTTTTAATTAGAAGCGTTTGGTACACCAATAGGGAATGCCAGCCTTTCCAGTTTTAAAGCCTCTAGCCATTTGGTCACTACTTGGGAAAAACATGTCAGGCTCCTTGGCACATGGATAGAGAGAGCCAGTGAAGTTAAATGATGGTTGGAATCAACATTATTTATTGTATGGATTTCATTTAGTGGTGATGGTTGTAATAACACCTGCCATTTAAAGCCTTGGAAAACATAGTGAAAGCCTACAAAATTTTTGATCTTCCATTGTTGTGTTTCATTCTCTGGATTTCCCTACTACAAGAGTTGTAAGCGATAGGTGCTTGGAGGTTATTTTTTGTTTTTTGCATGGGGAAATGGTTACGAAACCAATAGAAAAGTTTTGGCTGTGATAATTCTTTTCCCATATTTTACACATCACAACCAGTATTCATCCCTCTATGCAAAGAACAGTCATATGTACTACTTCCTATGTTTATTCTTTTAAGAAGGTAGTTGCTTTATTTTTATGTCTATACTTTAACTTCTCCATAGAAATTAATTGGTACTTTCCATCACATAGCCCTATGTCTATTCATTGAGAATTACCATAACATCTAACAAAAGAATAGGTGCACATGTTTCAATTGATAGTTGTAGTTCCTATTGAACACTAACATCGTGCATTTATTCAAATTGATTTTGTTAACTAAAACATGTGGTGCCTATTCATGTGTCAAGTAATTGTCTCAGGGTTAGGATTTTCAAGTTCATTTTGTAAAAAAAAAAAGGGAAAACATAATTCAAAACATGTGTCAAATTGCATGTAGCCACATATCTATCTCAACCTTATATATGTCCTCCTATCTTAGTGTAATGGTATCATAAAATAGATATTAATGATTCCATGAGGATATCTACATATATCTATCAAGTATTACCATGTCTGGCTATTAGATACCTTCTTGTGCTTGAATGTAGACTTCCTTCCATCAACTTACAATCTATGTTCTTCCAAAACAACCAACCACTTGTAAGGAACACTTGTCATTTAAAACCTCAAAAACATAACAAACATCTCTGATGAGGGCAAGCTTTTGTGAAGGCACAAGTGTAGTTATCTATTGTGGAATTTATGTGAAGGTGGTTGGAAATTATTTTGTGTTCTTAGCATTGGGCAATGGTTGCAAAAGAACTACAAAATTTTTGGTTGTGATAATTCTTTGCCCATTTTTTGCAGGCATGAATATTGCATATAATAGTTAAAAATACACTTTATCATTCCAAGAACATCCCATAAAATAAATATAGGGATCAGTATGTATCAATGGTGTTTGCATCTACTATGACATACATACATATCTGTACATAGGGGAAATACATTGTCCACCATTGTGAACAAAGGTGACATCAATATTCTATATAACACTCAAAATATAACTTATCATTTAAAAAATGTACTCGTGTTTATTAAAGTTGTTTGCATCTACTATGACATACATCCAAATCTTCACATTGCATTGTTCATCACTATGGTCAATGGTTGCAACAATATTCTAGATAGCACTTAAAATACAACTTATCATTGCAAGAATGTGCCAATAGAATAAATGTAGGGATGAGTATGTATCATTGTTCTTTGCATCTACTATGATATACATACATATCTTCACATAGGGAAAATCCATCATCCATCACTTTGATCAATGATGTCATCACAAAGACTTTTCTATTGCTTTTCAAACCATCCCACCATGTATAAAAACACAAAACAAGTTATTTGTATTTATGTCCACTCACTGACAATAATAACAAAGTTGAATACTTGGTCCTCACATCCTTGTTTATTGTAATGGTGCCTATCCCCTTTAGTTGTCATGTGACCCTTTATTTCCCATCTGCTACCTATTGTCTACATATAATTCCACATACATACATTTTCACATGTTTTTTTTATGTCTATATATATCCAAGTAACAGATCCCTACAATTGCATCCAAGGCATGCAATACCTGTATATCTACTTGGAAAAATAAAATTGCACTGATATATAGGTATGGTCGAGGGTAGGCCTTGTTTTGTTATGTTTGATTTTATATTTCTTATGTGTAGATATATGTGTTTTTGACATTAAATGTAGAAAATATTCATATGTTTGAAGACCACCTATGGATATATATGTGTAATAGCCTATGATGGTACATGACGCAATATGGTAGAGTGGAGAGAAGGCTTCTTTTGTTGTGTTTCATTTTATTTTCCCTATTTGTAGATATGTATCTATTTTATTATTTCTTTCAACCTCAAAAAGGAGATTTTTGAATGATATATTCTATATTAAGTGTAATTAGGAATATTGATTACACCATTCATCAAAGTGGCAGACGATGTGTGTTTTTTCTCGAGGGTTTGGTGAGAGCCCATGACACTCCATTACCTTATATGGTAGGGTGAAGAGTAGGCCTCATTTTTTTGTGTTCCATTTTATATTTCCTATGTGCACAACTCAATACTTCACTTGAATTGGGTTCTTTAGAATTGTGTGTAGATCTGTCTTTCTATTTTGTTAGATACTGTAGGGTACATGCCAACAATTACAGTGCACTATGAATCAAGAAAGAGGATTGTCTCCAACAATTGTGTTCATTTCCATCATCATGGAATGTTACTATTCTTTACGGTAATTGTACTGCTTCTCTTTTCCCTCTTCATTTCAATGCATATAGATTTTCCACCATTTGTAAATTCACTTCCTTATAGTTTTTTATAGGAAAGATGTAATCATCATCATACTTCATCACACCATGTGCAAAAGGTATGCCTGTGACCTTTCGATTTCATCTCTTCTATTGTAGGTGTATTACATTTTTTGTTTTTGATAAAGGGGGATAAATGGGTTTTACAAAGGACCCGAAACCACAAAACATTACAAGAAAAGACCAAAACAGAGGTCCGAAAAACAAAAAGGCTGCCAGAAAGATAAAAACCAGTTTAAGCAGACAACCACAAAAAGCCGCAAAAAAACCATAAAATGGCCAGCAAACAGACAAAGTTGGGCCCAGCCATAGCTAATTCATAGAATTCAGAAGCTCGTCCACAACCTCTTCCAGGTCCACCATATCCTGAACCCCCTCCATAAAGATCTGAGTCATATTTGGGGTGGTCAGGGTTTTTCTTTTTGTGCTTGATCTGGTTCGTTTAGAGATCCCTACTTCCTCATCCTGGTCTTTCTCCTGATCAAGGTCGACAATCAGAGCTCTCTTCTGGGTTTTCTCCAGTCTTTCAGACATAGCTTTGATGATAACAGAGTTATGTCTAGCAATTCTACAGTTTTGATCAGCATTTTTTTTCATGGTTCCTTTAATTTTTTCAATATCATTTTCAACAGTGCTGTCCTTTTGAGTGTTATCCTTCACATTGGTATTCTTCTCTACTTCGAGCTAAATTAGCCCTGCAACTTTGGCTTCAATTTCCCCCAACTTACTATGAAGAGACAGATTTTTGGTTTTCAACTCACTGATTTCATGAAATAACCAGTTGGCAGAATTAAACTGGTCCATAGAACAACTCTTGGCAATACCAACAAAGTCAAAAGGGGGGTCACTTTCAGAATTGACCCCAAAAATAACCGACTCCGCACCTCTAGGAGGGCTATAGTTCTCCTGTTGAATATTCTGAGGGATGTGGGGATCCTCAAGACTAACCTCGACCGCTTTAGTAGAAACAACAGGGGAGTCATCAGGTAGGAGACTAACTTATTAACCTGAGAGCTAGAGCTCGCCACTTTAGAGTTAGGGTTAGTGCGGCCAGAGGCAGGAACAGAGCAGGCACCAAAAGGATGGGAGGAACAGCCAGAGGTAGAAGGGGGGGGAAGAGGAGGCGAAGAGCTCTTGACACGGCCAGGGGAAACTTTAGTATCAGATATGCTAGGCTCAATATCATCCTCATCAAGCTCCAAAGGGGCTATAGGGTTTGGAAGAGCAGGCATATTCTGAAAGTGCTCATAAATGAGCCTTAAAAGACCCGTGTGAAGAATTGAGTATCTTTTAGGGCTTCTACTGTGGTCAGAAAATCTATTTCTCAGGGAACAGAGCAAGAAGAAAGGGATAGAAACACGCACCTTATGCCGGAAGTGATTGAGCAACACGAAGTGGTATCCATAGACCCTAGTGAAGCGGCCGTCGAGAGTGATGTACTCCATGATAACCCTTAGCACTTTTCTCCATAAAGCTTTTATAGTGTCCGCTTCATAGTAACTGTTCGTCATCTTGACAAGTTTTTGCTTCTCCGTTTTAGACTTAGGGAACCTCAACACAGCTTCGTCAGAGAATTTCCTATCTCTAAAAAATTTATGCTCTTCCATCAGAATGCCAGTCACCTCCGCAATCAAAGCTTCATCAATTTGAACTTTCCTCCCAAAGAGGAGAACCTCCCCATTATTCCAATTTTTCTCAAAGAAATAAGTAATCTCCTCCTTAGGGCCATGGAGTTTCTCGATGAATGAAAGTAAGCCACCCCTTCTTATTTTACTCCACACTTTAGTGTTTTTGGTGTGTGACTCGAAGCTGGTAGGTTCAACCCTCTTCTGTTCCCCGCCCATTTTAGAGATCTTAGTTTAAATACTATTGTAGACAGAGAACCTGTTCCAGATAGTTCGTTTCCTTCGCAAGACCCACAAAGCATGCCAAAGTAAATAATTTATCTGCCGGATCCTCTCGGCCCCATTATATCTTCTAATTTTGTTATTCATGACTCACACCTTCCTCATTATTACAAGAAGCTTCCTCTTTTCCATTCACTGCATCTAGCTCCAATAAAGCTTGAACGTCGAAGTGGAGGTCAGTCTTATTGTGCCACGTGAGGATTTTGTCACTCTTAACTCCCTCATTGGCAAAAAAATCCGCAACCGCGTTCGCCTCACGGTAAGCATGAGTTATTTTTATTCTATCGAACTTACTAAGTAAAACCTTAGCATCTTCAATCCAATTTTTAATCGGCCATGCGGGCTGGGACCTACCACAAAGGCTATCAATTATATTTTGAATCACATTCAGTTTGGTAAATTATTACATTTAATTCCTGGCTAACGAGGTTGATTATAATAAGCCCCGCCGCCTCCTCGGGCCACGGGATTAGTTTGACCCCCTAGAGGAGTGGCCAATAATAGAATTGTTTAAATTTCCTAATTTAGATATTGGTTACCAATGATACATGTTCACATCACTAAACTTCACATTTTCCTTGTGTGTACCTATATGTGAGCCAAACCATTTTAGATTGTAACTAGATTCTATTTATATACAAGGTATATAGATCTAACAAATTCTGAATAGCTTTACGATTGCACAATTGCATGGTGTGTGACTTGCAACTACAATCTACGTACATACAAGGTAAGGCTATATATCTTTTATTTCATCGCTTATTTCACAATTGCATGTCAATTTATTAAAAATGTATAGCATTGATTTCATCTCAAACAATTTCTCAGGTGCCAAAGTATTGCTTTCACCATTGACCAAAGTGGTGGAAAATTTATGTTTTTGCTCGGGGGTTTGGTGAGAGCCCACATTGAGGCTCCATGACCTAATATGGTAGGGTGGAGAGCAGGCCTTCTTTTATTGTGTTCATACTACAATCCATTGTGTGCATAAGGTATGCCTACATTTTATTTAATTGATTCCTTCTATTACAACTACATTGCATATTATTTGTTATAAATTATACAACTCTTTTTATTTCCTAATTTAGATATTGTCTACCAATGACACATGTTTATTGCACTAAACTTCACATTATCCTTTCATTTTTGCAAAGCATACTCAAGCCAGACAATCCTCCTTCATGCATGTTTTGATGCCATTAGATCTTTTATGAAGTCAACATGTGCTGAAACATTGCTTTCACCATCGATCGAAGTGGTGGATAATTTATTTTTTTGCTTGGGGCTTTGGTGAGAGCCCATGAGGCTCCATGACCCAATATGGTAGGGTGGAGAGAAGGCCTTCTTTTGTTGTCTTCATACTACATTCTGCCACATGCACAAGGTATGCATCTATTATAAATTATAAAACTCTTGATATTTCTTGATTTAGATATTGTCTACCATTGACAGATATTCACTGCAATAAACTTCACATTTTTCTGTCATTTTTGCAAAGCATACTCCAGCCATAATGGGGATTTTGATGAAGTAATATGTTATAAACAATCTTTGATGCAAAATTAGTCACAATGGTTAAATAAACAATTAGATCCTCATATACTCTACATTAAGTGTAATAAGGAACATTGATTTCACCATTGATCAGACTGGTGGATGATGTATGTTCTTGCTTGGGGGTTTGGTGAGAGCCCATGAGGTTCCATGACCCAATATGGTAGGGTGGAGAGCAAGCCTCATTTTGTTGTGTTTCATTTTATATTTCCTATGTGTAGATCTCTATATTCCTAACATACGATTCAAACAAGATTTATCTGTTTTATAGGTTGTACATTAAATGTAATAGTAAACATTTCTTTCAGCATTGATTACCTTGAGACAATTTCCTTTATTTTTAAATCTTTCACCCAAATTTTTTTACACGTAATCTCTTGAGATATATTCCAATTGCATGAAAATCACATTACCAAATAAAATGAAAAAATATAGTACATAATTTTTGTAGCAATCTACTTTTTAATTGACATCGACTTATGCAAATATACTTATTTGATATTTGTATGTCCTATTGCAAATCAATAATATTCTAAGATTTCATATACTTATATTATCCTTTTGACATAACCTACATGTATTAGTAGCTTTATCTATTCAATTTTAGTTATTGGTATCCTAAAGGGTTATTAATGATTCCATAAGGATTCTTAAATGTGCTCACTTCATCTCTCTTTGTTTGTATAAATCTTGTTTGAATCTCCTATAACATACATACATATCTACGCATAGGGGTAATGAGATGAAACACAACAAAATCAATGTTGCAAATAACACTTACAATATAGCTCATCATTTGCTATGTGCAGATATGTAAGCATCCTCTGCTCTCTCTTAGATTGTATCCTTGCCACTTGGACTCCCCTTCGCCTATTAGCTCATCATTGCATGTCACTACACACAACTGCTAGTATACTTGAGTTTCTTTTTTATAAATACATGGATACAAAATATGGCATCATACATAAAGCATTAGGATCAGATTTCATACATAGATATTGAATGTTGGCTAAGTTGGAAATCTAATCTAAATGATTTGAGCTTTCTCTATCAGCTTGCTCCCCTCTATCCTCTACCCCTTCCTCTTCTGACAAATTTTATAGGAATCTTCTTAATGAGAGCTACTGCAGCTTTGTGTACTTGAGAGTAATGCTGGCGATTCTTCTCAAATATCATAGTCAGATTATCTGTTGTTGTAGAAATGATGCCTCAACTGCCAAGCTTTAAAAAATAGGTTCTTCCTTTTTTCTAATTTTTTTCAAATGTAGCCCTAATATCTCATGGTCTCGGCCTTCCATGAGTTTCGTAATACCTTTTCTGCATCAAGATTCAAGCAATGTGCCGAGATAAGGATATATGTGGTAATAGCGGTCATTTTGAATTATGCAGGTGCCAGTTATTTGTTCTAGTTGATTGAGAACTCTATAAAGCAAACAAGCGAGCATCATAATGAATCAAAAGCCAACGAAATTGAACATGGCTATTATTAATTATGTGACAATGGAATAGTTGAGGACCTACACAATGTCAAACTATTTCATCTGCTTCAAATAAACAGAGAAAACAGAAAATAAACACACATAAAAACAACATAACACAAGTTTTAACGTGGTTCACCATAAATGACTGCATCCACCAAGAAAGTAGGGAACAACTCATATTAATCTCCAATAATACAATACATCATGCATAGACTGCACATATATTAATACGCTCATATTTAGCTGTGAACTGAAGAGTTTGAAGGAGACGAAGGATCGAATGACTTTTATATAGAACTTTCCGGCTTCCTTTTGTCTTTTCACGTCTCCTCTATTCTTTTTAAGCGGAGGTTTATTGTTTATATTATTTTATTATGGAAGCGTTTCAATTCCCATTATTGAATATTCCCGAACTTTCCACTCATTTCGGCTATTAGTAATTCCAACATTGTAGGACTTTAGAAACTATTATCTGAATACTTATCGGGCTTCTTCAAAAGTTTCGCAAGGAAAGCTTGTAAGCCTTTTCATCTCACAGTTTATGAATTCTCCAGTGTTCAGCTCCTGCATCGGCATTTTTCATGAAATGATATCTCTTCCATATCAAATCTTTATGCTTTGATGGTGTGCGATCTGCATTTTCAAGTTCTACTTGTACATTTATACATTGCTCAGGAATCGCCATAGTGAATTCTTTTAAAGCTAAGTGACCACTTTTGATGAACGTAATCCACTCTCTCAATCTTTATATTTCGGTGCGTGCTCAGATGATGTTAATTTCTCCTCTGCCTGCCGAGTTTCATTAAAATTTCCAAAGCTCCCAAAGCCTGATTATCTATTTTCTTCATAGTCACTGACTACGCAAGATAATTCGTATCTTCAGCAATTGAATTGCTAAGGTGTCTGTTGCTGAGTGGGAGAGAGAGAAACTTTGATAAGGTCCCATTTGCATATAGTATGTCAATGACCTCTGATTTCAAGAATAATATTCTCCAGCTCCAATTTTAGAGAATGTCGTTCACTCTGAAGCATCTTTCCTGTGTATCCCATATATGCAGGCTGCATCCATTAAAAGTCTCTTCTTTCCTTAAACATTGTGATTGCAGTTTAGAAGTCTTCACAAATATTATATTTCTGGGTTGTATTTACATCCCAAATTACAAACATTCGGTAACTATGTCGACTTGCAATACTCTGTATAATGTTCATCGTATGTTATGTATTCCAATTATGCTCGGGCCTGAGCGTTTCCTGTTTCGTGTTGATTGCATTACGGCTTTGTATTCTTTGGAGAATCAGTGAATACTTTATATTTTCCCCTTTTCACCGCTTAAGATGGGACGGCGGAGTCTTGAGTGGTTATCATAACCACTGTGGGCGACACTTTTGATGGTTACTCGAACTCGAGAGGGGAGTTTTATATTCTCGCAAATCACCGCCGATAACGCTTTAAAATGCCAAGGCGATCTTTTTGATAGTTAAGAGAACTGGCCCAAATACCGCCCTCGTCACCACAAATAAGCAAAATGCCACTAGCCAACTAAGTGTCTATATGAAAACTTCAAACATTCTGATTGCATTATAATTCGAGATCATTCAGCTACCTTTTATGCACTATGTATTAATCAGGGTCACATGTTCACTTATTACCTTCCTATGACGCCTTTGGTTAGCTGTGGTTGTGATTCACTGTGTAACAAGAATCCATAAAGGAACCTTTTATCTCCTTTCGAAATTGAAGAGCCCACATCTTCTTTTGCTACCTTCACTGTCTTTATTCTGTGTCGAGTCACTGATACAACATGCTACGATGAAGGAGACATAGATCATGCTCGGGTTGCTCTGTGTACAAGTAACAATGCATGCATGAAATAGTCGTTATGGCACCCTGAACGAGGGTAAAGTTTAAAATTTTCACTAATCCAAACTGGGAGATAACAAAGCTCAAAGAAATAAATCAAAGGAAAACCAAACAAATATGAATGGATAAAAATACCAACTATTTCCTCATCCAAACTGGGTGATAACAAAGCTCAAACAAATAAATCAAAGAAAAATCAAATAAATATGAATGGATAGAAATACCAACTATTTCCTCATCCAAACTGGGAGATAACAAAGCTCAAAGAAATAAATCAAAGGAAAACCAAACAAATATGAATGAATAGAAATACCAACTATTTCCTTTTTCCAGTCCATGAAATTATTGTAGCTTCTGGTTTGTTTGCTCTCAATTCCAAACTGTCTGATTTGAATTAAAAGTATCCAAATTGAAATAGCATGACACTTACAACATATCATACCAGTTTTGCGAACCACGTTCAGTCGGAGACTCCTCTTTTCATCTGCTTATTTTGCTATTTTTATAGTCACTATAATAATGGAACCGTATAAATCACCCTTAATAGCAAAACTTTCTTGCCAATAATATTTAAGAAAAATCATTTGTCCAGTCTGTTCTGTAATAAAATGTGCATCTATATTTTAATAATAGATATATATTTGTTAAATAGAAAAAAAATTAAACACACATTTGTTAAATAGTAAAAACATAATTGATTTGTTTTATTTGTGGATTCCATTGTGTCGAAAGTTTTGCAACCTAAGATTACATTAACATTGAAATGATTCTTAAACAAACTAATTAGAACTTCTTATAATACTATTTAACCAAAATCACTTACTACTATGTTATATATTATACTTAAGTCACTCCTTAATATTAGTTAGTAGAAATATGTGATATTTTCAAATTTATTCCTTTACTCTTATTTATGAAAAAATAAAATATACTTTTCAATTGTAACTACATATTGATTTTACAACACAAAATTTATTTATAAATATTTGGCAAAACTATACTAATTTTCATGAAAAGTTTAAATAATTTACTGAGTATTTTTTAAATTTAATTTAACTATATTATATGAAAAATATATTGTTATATATTGGAATGAAATTTTGTAAGATTTATTTATTTTTTAATAAATTATTATAATATTTAACAAAATTAATTGCAAAATATTAGAAAGTTGTAACAATATTTTAACATTGATCATGTTATATATTTTTAAACGGACTCAAATAGTTTTGGAGATAAAATTTGAAAAGAAATAAAAGGAAGGATCATTCTTAAAAAAATTCAGTTATCATTGATAATTAATTTAGAAAATCCTAAAATATTATATACTTTCTTGGTTATTCTTAGTTCTAAAATTCATTTAACTCTTTACATGCTTAAATGTACCTATATCAATATTTTAGATATAAAACAGTTTACTCTTCAAGTGAATAACACCATAGAAATTGTTCTCCCATTTATTCACTTATTCACTTTTCTATACATAGATATTAATATTTAATATTTAAATACATCTATCTAACTTATGCCACCTTTAAAATGATACCTTTGCATCTAATAAATCTATGATAAATATAAATTCGATACATAATTTATTTCATTTATGAAAGTAAAAATAAAATTTATAAGTTGGTAGCTAATAGTTGTAGAAATAAAATTTATAGATATACTAGTCTATAAATATTAATAACTAATTTTCATTAAATACATCTACCTATCTTACGTTATTAAAAGCAAAATTTATATCCTTATTTTTATAAAGTTAAAAAATAGTTTACTATTAAGTGAATAAATAACTATATGTTATTTTCCCATTTATTGACTTGTCTATACATAAATATTAATATTTAATATTTATTTCATTTATAAAAGTAGAAATAATGACCTAATTAATATAAGCACCTCCAAATTGATATATTGATGTATTTTTGATAGATATATAATAAATATAAAATAAATAAACAATTTATCTTCATTTAAAAATAAATAAATAGTATAATCTATTTATGTCTTTTTAGATAGATATTTAAGATATGTAATATATCTATATAAAATTTAAAGTAAATAAATTAAAAAAATATATTTAAAATAATAAAATACAAATAAAATGTATGATCTATTTTTTTACTATATTTATTGCTTCTATATTTAACATAGATTAATCTAAGATATCTATATATTACTAAATACTTTTCTTTAGAAAAAATATACTTTAACATTGCAAAAGATAAATATTTAATTTTACTTTAGAAGTAATAGAATATTCTTTACCATGTTGAATATTGTAACAATTTTAAAACTATTCAAAACATTTACACCCACTATCCCAAAATGTAAAAATAGCAAACATTCCATACATATCCATATGTTGTACAAAATAGATATCAAATGCAAGAAAAAGACTCAACAATCTGATGTTGCAGCAAACTCTTTATCCTTGGAGAAAGTAATCAACACCTAAACACTCTCCAAGCCTTTATATATAAGATTATTCACCCTAGCATTTTATTCATAGAATTTTGGCTCTAGGAAAACTACCAAGTGGTATTCAAAACCATTGATGGGTCCAATTGACACATG
>VDFB02160261.1:0-48308 GCA_007258455.2 Sequoia sempervirens | reverse complement strand
GCTTGGATTTAAGAAATCCTAATATTACCTTGTTTAATTGCTTAGAATGTTTTCTAGTGGTGTTTTCGTTTATTCTCGGTATGGGCAATATTGTTTTATTGTGGGTGTACCTTGGTTGTTCTGGGTTTTGTACCTTGAGGCTAGGGACTCTTTGATTGCATTGTTAATTAGTAGTGGTCTTGTTGATCATGTAAGTCTTCCAGTAGTGTTTTCTTGAGATGATGTTATGTCTCTTATGATTTGCTTTGTCTATCTTGGATTGTGTGTGAGTTAAGCTTAAGTGGATACCTGGTTCTCTGAACGGGTTGTGTGACCTTGTGATTTGTGGTTGACTAGGGTTATCAGTTCATTATGTGGGTCTCATTATGTTAGTCAACCTGGTGTTAGCCTTGGGTAGTGCACGCTTTGGTTTCAGTTTTGGGCATCCGTAGTGATGTGTTACCTGTTGAGGTGTTTGATTATTTGTGATAAGTGTTAGTGCATTGTCTACCCTTGGCAGGTGGTTGAGTTATGTGTTGTCGATAGGGGAGTGGCTTTCAACGAGCCCCGGGCCCAAAGTGGTTCCAGGATAACTCGTGTGAGAGTCAGTTAATTAAGTGAAAATTAAAATAACTTATACTAGGGATAGAGTAGCTTTGAACATTAATAAGATAATTTAGCCTCGCTCATTGGCTCAAGGGCTTGTACGAGACTTGAGATGAGTCAGGAAGGCCTGGAATGGCAAGATCATTATCTTGTCTCCTTGAAAGATAACCAATTCCGCTCTGGTGTGCATATGGCGCCGGGTTCGTGAGAGGTTACCAGGATATCCCTAGAGGGGGGCCGGGACCTAGGAAGAACACCATTGGATAACCAATGTAGCCTTTGCGATGACACTCCTCCTATGACAACAGTCGGTATAGTGTTGTACCATTGGTTTATTTTGTACAGTGATTGTACTCGATTTTGTACTCTGGAAGCATTGTAACCATTGTGTTAAGTGATGTGGGTTTTGTCCTTGATTCAGTTTAGTTTATGTGTTAGCTTGTGTCTAGTGGTAGATGGTCTTGTCTAGGAAATCCTTGTTACTATCTCCTTGCATGGGGGGTGAGCCTTTTGGTTTCACTTGGTTGGGTGGAACGCGCACCTTCCTCTGTTGGTTTTTTGCTCTTGCTCGTGTGGACGAGACTTTCATGTTGCAGAGCTCGTTGGATCTAGATGCTATTCTGGCTTTGTTCTTTTCAGTTGATCTTTATTCTTTTACCCCTCATTTGTTATCGAGGTGGAATTTGTAAATTTGTAATCATGATTATTGGATTTACCTCATTCGGGGAATGAGTGTTGTAATCAGATTGTTTAAATTTTGTTAATTGGAATCTTGAGGCATTTATTATCCTTGTTGTAATTTCTCTAGTATGGGATGTATGTAATCTTAATTCTATAAGTGATTAATGTTTTGGTTTCAATTGATGTTAATTGTTGTTTGGGTTTTAAAGTAATCTTTGTCTCGTGGCCTTAGAGGTTGTTGGCAATGTGTATTCATCTTACATGTTATTTGTACTTAAACCAAAAAAAATAAAAATTGGTACGTTTAAGTAGTGAATTGCAACTTCCTCTAGGGTTGCGTGGCGGGGCATTACACATGGTATCAGAGCCCAGGTTTAAACACTAGGAACTCTAGGATTATGTTGGACCCATTATGTTGTAAGTTGTGTAGGTTTATACTCTGGGTACTATGAGCCCATTGTATTGACCTAGTTGTTTTTCTCTTTAGTGTTGTTTTCCTTTTGGGTTGATCTCTCTTGTTTGCCCAAAAGTTGTCGTTAAGTGGTATAGGTCCAATGGTGCAGGAAACCAGTGGAAAGGATAGGATCCTCGGTGTAGTGCGCAATGCACCGATATCCTTTCTATTGGAAGAATGCATTATGGATGATTGTGTAGTGTGTGATTTTGACGTGTTGTGTGGTGGACAACAATCAATTTTGTTGTTATTTAAGCCCTTGCATGTATTTTTGCTGAATGCTTTTGTGAGGGTTAGGCTCGCAAGCCTACCAAGAAGTGTGTTTTGTTTGGATTCCTTCTTGTTGCCGGGCTCCTTCTTTGTGAAAGGGGTTGAGACCCTTGAGTGGTTCTTGAGTGTGGTTGTAGTGTGTTTGTTGGTGGGTTGCAGGTGACATGTGTTGCCTAAAATTACCCTTGCTTGGTTTCTTTGCCCGTGTTTTTGGAAGGTTTGTTTGACCTTGAAGGTGCTAAGAAGTTCCTTTTGGTGTGCATTCTCTTTTTGAATCAAGTTGTTTCTCTTCACCATGCAAGTTTCTGGTGCATGTCTTCTTGTGCGTTACCTCCTTACGTTAATGATTGCTAGATTGACCCTATGTGGTTTTGAAGTTTCTTTTACATGTATATTTTATTGAGATTATAAATATGGTAATGAAAATGATTGATCATGTTGTTAGTTCATAGAGTTTGTGCATGCTCTCTTATGATCGATGCACTTGTGCGAAAGTGGTTGTGTGATGATGAGACCATGTTTGCATTAGTGCTTATGTTAGAATTGTAAATTCTTCTCTCCTTCCCTCTCTTCTCATTGGTTTAACGAAGATGTATGTCCTTGAGTATGTGGTGCATTGAAACCCAATCTTATGAGAAAATGTTTATGTATTCATGAAGGTTTGTTTCCTAGATCAAACCTTGGGTAAAGGACCTAAGTCCCCAAGTTGCATTCATAATCATGGAAAATGTATAATATGAATAGAAAACCATTTTGCAGTAAGTAAAAGTTTAGAGAAAGAAAAGGATTAGTGAAACAATTGCATGTAAATGATAATTACATAGTAGGTGCATCTTGTTGGTGAGGCCTATAGTCCCCAATTTTATTGTTAAGTTTTAAGAAATCATGTTGATATGTTAAATTATTGTACCTAGATTCAAAATGCAAAATGTTAAATGAATGTTGAAGTGATAATGTCGCATACCTTGGCTTGAGTAAACTTTGTAATGTTATCGCACTATATGTGATTGTATGAAGTTGTGCTAAGGGTACTTGTAGGCTTCCAGGAGTAAGCCTGACCCTAGGGGGGGAGGGTGTAACACCCCTCCATTTTGTTCTTTTGATCGAACAATGTTCGTTATGTATGTTTTGCTTTGTTAGCACGTTGGTTATAAACTTGATTACTATTGACCGCTAATTGTTAAGCGATGTAAACATTATATTTGATGTGATGGAACTTTAATCAGATGTTATTATTATTTCATGTTATGGATTAAATTAGCATGGGTGTGAATTATTGATGTTCATGCTTTGATTATATCAGTGATGATTAGATGCGTCAGTTAGCGATGTTGTATTGGTGAAGGGGACGGGATCACATCACTCGCGTGTGAGCGCCCCGTGATTCCACGATTTCCTCTTCACTGTGTGTTTTAATATATTATATGCATGTTCGACACTTGTATTGTGTGCAGGATGCAGGTATAGGACATCGACTCCACCTGGTTTCCAGGTTTGAGCGTGTCCATTGACCAACGGAAATTGATTGGGAGTTGGGTTGTAGTCGGGTCTGGTTGTTTCATGTTGCCCAAGTCACCTTAGTCTTTAATTAAATTCAAGTTATAATGGCTTGTGTTGTTAATTTGTGGCTTAAATATATTTGGTTATAATGCTAGGAATGTTACTTTATTAATTAATTTAATTTAGTTAATAAAATAAGGATTGGATTTATTTTATTGATGAATTAAATTAATTGTAGAATTGATTAAGTTATTCCTTGAATTAAAAAGTGTTAAAAGATTTAAATTAGTTTGTGTGAAAAGAAGGTTTTAAATATGTTGAATGCTATTTAGAAAATTGAAAATTGTTTAAGTTATTCAAAATTCCAAATATCTTCAATGCAATGACTTTGGGGTAGAAAATATATTTTCTGAAATAGTTGACTATTTTGGGGAAAGATATTTGTGAAGAGTTGACTTTGAAATTGAATATAGTTTAAAATAGAATTTGAATTTAATTAGAATTTGAAATTGAAATTGGAAATTGAATTAAAATTGGATTTGGATTTGAATTTGCAATTTAATTTGTATTGAATTTTAATGTGAATTTGAAGTGGATTTGAATTTGAATTTGGAAAATTTGGAAAAGAATATATTTTCATTTTAGGGTTTTCTTTCAAGTTGCTTATGGGAAAATTGGTTGCCAAAAAAAAGGGGGCTTTTGGATTTTTTTTGGGAATGGATTCTTGGTTTGATTTTGGTGGAGAGGCTTGGAGGAGGCTAAGATGGTGGAGTTGAAAGAGTGCTTGAAAATCTCCATTGTTGAAGCTTGCAAATTTTGGAGAAAACACAAGGTTCCATCTTTTCTCCCTTCATCTTCTTGCTCATTTTGAAGGATTGAAAATATAGTTTTAGATTCAATGAAAATCCATGGAAAAGCTTTCAAATTTGCAAAATTGTAGATAGATTTGGAAATAGAAACCAAACAAGAAATTTACACCATGAAATAGAAACAAAATCAAAGAAAACTCTATTTTAGAACTAGATTTTGAAAACCCATTTTGTTGTTTTTGAAAATAATTTATGTTCTTGAAATGGGTTTGGATTATTTTCACAATTTGAGTATGAAATCAAAATCTGGGTATATATATGTGTAAATATACCCATGCATATCAATACATTGATATATTTACACATATATATACAAATATATATTTATTATATTTGAAAATTTGGATTTTGGGATAAACCCAGAAATACCCTGTATTTTTGCCATGTTTAGACGCAGGGATTTTATTTTTTAAAAAAATATACAAATTTTTGTTATTGTTGTGGGGTGGGAGGTCAAACCCCACCGCCACCACGCAGGCTGCGGCCAAGGGCCACGGATTGTGTGAGGAACACACAGACTGCAGCCGAAGGGCCACGGGCTGTGTGAACCCCACATAGACCGCGGCTGAACAAACCGCGGGCTATGTGAAGCCCACACAGACCGCGGCCGTAAGGCCACGGACTGTGTGAAGCCCACACAGGTCGCGACCGAAACGGCCACGGACTGTGGGGTGCTCACACAGTCTGCGCGACCATTTAGGGCATCGTGGGATTTCCACCGAATACCTCGGATTTCGTTTCATTACATTTTATATTATTTGTAACTTTTGATATTTATTATTTAATAATATATTAATATAATATATATAATAATATATATATATATATATATATAATATTAATATAATATTTAAATAATAATTAAATTGAATATTTAAATATATATGCATAGTATATATACACGTATAATTTTTATATGTGGTTTTAAAAATATTTTGTAAGTTCAATTTAAATCGTTATGGGAAGTTGTGATTTAAAAATGAGTAGATTTACGTCATGATTTGTTTACATTTAAAATATATGTTTGTTTGGAAAATTATATTGTATATAATTAAGGTATTTTAGTAGAAAGAGTATTTTTAATTAATGGTTTTAAGATGAGATAAGTTTAACGGATTCAAAATAAATGTTTTAATATATATTAAATGTTTTGTTCTGGAATTAATGGTAAACTTAGATTAAGTAAATTGTTTTAAATGTTAGTTGAATGACTTTATTATTTAAGTGTCGTGATTATGGTTATTGTTGAGAAATTTGAATAATGGATTTATTTATAAGATCGATTTTTCTTAATCATCGAGTATGATAGGGAAAATCGAATTTAACTATTGAGTTTTAAAATTCTTCACGTGATTGATTGACCTTTAATTATGTGCAAATAATGGTATTTATTTAAATTGACTTCATGCAATGTGTCATCGCGTGGCTTGGATTTAAGAAATCCTAATATTAACCTGTTTAATTGCTTAGAATGTTTTCTAGTGGTGTTTTCGTTTATTCTCGGTATGGGAAATATTGTTTGATTGTGGGTGTACCTTGGTTGTTCTGGGTTTTGTACCTTGAGGCTAGGGACTCTTTGATTGCATTGTTAATTCGTATTGGTCTTGTTGATCATGTAAGTCTTCCAGTAGTGTTTTCTTGAGATGATGTTATGTCTCTTATGATTTGCTTTGTCTATCTTGGATTGTGTGTGAGTTAAGCTTAAGTGGATACCTGGTTCTTTGAACGGGTTGTGTGACCTTGTGATTTGTGGTTGAGTCGGGTTATCAGTTCATTATGTGGGTCTCATTATGTTAGTCAACCTTGTGTTAGCCTTGGGTAGTGCACACTTTGGTTTCAGTTTTGGGCATCCGTAGTGATGTGTTACCTGTTGAGGTGTTTGATTATTTGTGATAAGTGTTAGTGCATTGTCTACCCTTGGCATGTGGTTGAGTTATGTGTTGTCGATAGGGGAGTGGCTTTCAACGAGCACCGGGCCCAAAGTGGTTCCAGGATAACTCGTGTGAGAGTCAGTTAATTAAGTGAAAATTAAAATAACTTATACTAGGGATAGAGTAGCTTTGAACATTAATAAGATAATTTAGCCTCGCTCATTGGCTCAAGGGCTTGTACGAGACTTGAGATGAGTCAGGAAGGCCTGGAATGGCAAGATCGTTATCTTGTCTCCTTGAAAGATAACCGATTCCGCTCTGGTGTGCATATGGCGCCGGGTTCGTGAGAGGTTACCAGGATATCCCTAGAGGGGGGCCGGGACCTAGGAAGAACACCATTGGATAACCAATGTAGCCTTTGCGATGACACTCCTCCTATGACAACAGTCGGTATAGTGTTGTACCATTGGTTTATTTTGTACAGTGATTGTACTCGATTTTGTACTCTGGAAGCATTGTAACCATTGTGTTAAGTGATGTGGGTTTTGTCCTTGATTCAGTTTAGTTTATGTGTTAGCTTGTGTCTAGTGGTAGATGGTCTTGTCTAGGAAATCCTTGTTACTATCTCCTTGCACGGGGGGTGAGCCTTTTGGTTTCACTTGGTTGGGTGGAACGTGCACCTTCCTCTGTTGGTTTTTTGCTCTTGCTCGTGTGGACGAGACTTTCATGTTGGAGAGCTCGTTGGATCTAGATGCTATTCTGGCTTTGTTCTTTTCAGTTGATCTTTATTCTTTTACCCCTCATTTGTTATCGAGGTGGAATTTGTAAATTTGTAATCATGATTATTGGATTTACCTCATTCGGGGAATGAGTGTTGTAATCAAATTGTTTAAATTTTGTTAATTGGAATCTTGAGGCATTTATTATCCTTGTTGTAATTTATCTTGTATGGGATGTATGTAATCTTAATTCTGTAAGTGATTAATGTTTTGGTTTCAATTGATGTTAATTGTTGTTTGGGTTTTAAAGTAATCTTTGTCTCGTGGCCTTAGAGGTTGTTGGCAATGTGTATTCATCTTACATGTTATTTGTACTTAAACAAAAAAAATAAAAATTGGTACGTTTAAGTAGTGAATTGCAACTTCCTCTAGGGTTGCGTGGCGGGGCATTACATACGCTCCATGAGTACCATCCCATCGGTTATTCACAAGTACATAAAGTTCCCATTTGAAAACAAAATATTTACAATCATCATAGTGGGTTTAATCCTTTGTCTTCCCATGGGAAATTTTCATTGAATTTCTTTTGGAATCAACCTATGGAATGTATTAAGCCTTGTGAGGATTTAATTTTCAAGTCATACCAAAATTTTAAGGCAAGGTGCATAATAGGGTTAAATCTCTTACCAATATCCCTAAAAATGATAAGACTATGGTTCCTCCTCCCCCTCCACCAGTTATGGATGAACCCATGCCGGGAGCAAAGAATTTTCCAAGTAACCAAGGTAAATATGCTACAGTTCCTCCACCCATATTGTATAAAAGACCAAGAGATAATCAAATGATTCCTTTTGTGCCTCCAAAGGTAAACCAAATGTATAGACCTAAAGAGATAGCAGTTTCCCAACCCCTGTTGGTTCCTTCAGTTACTCCCTTAAGGGAAGAAAAGAGACCAATGGTCTAGAAAACCACTTCTACCCCATCACAAATTGGAAACTATACAAGAAGAAACTGAAATGGTAAACAAAATAGGCATAGGTGTCATGCTATTGCTTGTCATTTGGAGGAAAAGAATAAAACAATGCATGATAATCAAACACCTATGCAACCAACTTAAGAAGAATTACAACTTCACCAAAATAAGACATGGAACTAAAAAAAGAAGTGAAACAAGAACATACACCTACCATTGTTATAAAACCTCCTATTGTGATTAACGTGGACCATGAAGATGAGATTGCTAAAATTGATGAGCAAGTGAATAATGAGCTTAATGTTTTATTTTCAAAGAAAATGAATTTAGTTGGGGGAAACCGTGATGATTATCTTGATGAGAGTGACCAACCACATGTTGAACCTAGTGATGCTCCTAGTACGACACTTGTAGTCCCCTTAAAGCTAGTTGTCTTCCTTCCCTATATGATGAGCAAGATTCTGATGTGGATGACTTGCTTTAGGACGACTCACATGTGTAATACTCCTTTACATTTGTTTCATGTGTTCTTTGTATTTGCTTGCACATGATGTGATCTCTCGTGTTATGTTGTTTGGCATGATTTAATGTTAGTGATTTTTTTGATTGACCCTTGTTGCTCTATTGGTGCAAGGATACAAAGGAAATGAATCTATCGTGATATTCTTCTATTTGTATCTCCATTCTTCTATATGTTGTAAACTTTGTATTTTATTTTTGTCTTGTTTTTTCCTTTTGGGGATGATGCAAGGCGTTGAGACATTTAGGTCTCTTCCATGTTGACCCAAAAGTTTGTTCGTTCTCTCCCTCTATGTGTCATTGCTCCATTATGTTCATTGTTCCATGAGTATTTGGAAAATAATGTCAGTTTTGAGCTATATAATATCACTATAGAAAATACGTATATTGACCCTAGATCTGTAGATCCCTTATGTGTTCATATTCTATGTTGTTTTTTGCATTACATTTGGGGGAAACCCCTTATCATGATGTAGATTTATTTGGGAACATATCATTGGCATAGGGATTTCCAAATAAGCTCTTGTGACCTTTATCACACAAAATTTATCATTTTCTAGCTTAAATCAATTGCTCACAATATGATGTTTTGCAATTTATTTAAGGTGGGGGCATACATTGGCATTATTTGCTTCACTTTGTTCACACGCGTTGGACTTAGTGGTGCACTGACATTAGCATTTTCTACTTCACTTTGTTCACGCACGTTGAACTTACTTTTGTGTTGGCATAACATCTTGATCATTTTGTGGCACCTTATCAAATTTATCAGGGAGTATAACTCTTGGTATGGTTGATATGGGTGTACACCTAGTGAATAGCGAACTTCACTAGAAATAGTGTGTTTCTCATTTTTCTACCTTTTTATGGGTGCACACCTAGTGAATAGTGGACTTCACTAGACTTAGTGTGTTTCTCATTTATGCTTGGGGGCTCACCTAGTGAATATTGAACTTCACTAGCCCGTGGTGCTTTTCGTTTGTGATTCACCTAGAAAATATCAAACTTTGCTATCATGTGAATCATGAGTGCCTTTATTGTGGATCCTACCATAACACAACTTGCTAGCATGTAATTATCCATACCCTCCTTTTTGCATTTTATTTTGACATTGTGTATGTGAATGTTGTCTTGCCACATTTCATACATGTGTGTGTTCCTTTATGCTTATGTTGGTTTGAAATGGGATCTTGGATCCTAAGGTCTTGTGCACTCCCCCATGATCCTTAGTCATCCTATCTTTTCAACATTCGTACAATCGAACCCCTCTTGACATATATTTTCTACTTTAGTATTGTAGACACTTAAAAATGTCTGAAATGATATCACACACTCGAATATGATATATTGACACCATTTCATCCTAAAATCCGTTCTCTTTTAGTTTGTTTGATTAAATTAGCCTAGTTATTTAATTAATCACATCATTTTCATCTATTTAGGTAAATTCCTACCCCTTTCATGCTAACCTTTCGTCTTGATAAATTGGATAAATCAAAATATTTAATTTAACACCTTAAATCCTCTCATTTAAATTAAATAATCTTAATTATTTAATTAAATGTCATCTTGATCCCTTTTCTTTAAATAAGCTAATTATTTAATGGATATCCTAAATTCCCCTAATTTGCATAATTGGAACTTTGTTTTAATTATCAAATTACTAATTAAGTCTAACTCTCCCACTTGCAAGGGAATATTCCTTGAGAATATTCCTCCTTTGCACATTCCTCCAAAAGGGAATATTCTCATGGAATATTCCTTCCTCTTTGCACATTAAAATCTAGTTTTAATTAACTAAATACTAATTTTTCTCTAAGAGGGAATATTCTCATGGAATATTCTTTCCCTCTTCACTCATTTGAAAAAAGGAATATTTTTCCTTGTAACAAACTTTCGACAAACTTCTTGTGCAAGTTTTGAAAGTGTGTTTATTTGGATGATTGTGATCCCTTGATTAAATATCATCTTGGACTCTCAACTCTTGATGGAAATCCATGATCCATGCCTCCATTTTCCTTCCATCTTGACCATTGATTGATTCTTTCAATCTTGACCATCGGTTCCTTTTTGCCTATTCCATAAATAGACCTTGCATCTATTGAATATGGATCCACCTTTTCAGAACAAACTTATGCTCTTGAAAATCACTCTCATCTTGCATCCATGTGCTATGTTTCAAAAGGAATTTTAGGTTAATTTACATGTGTTATTAGCTTAGAGCATCCATTAATGGCTTCCATGGTAACTTAGTTGCATCTATTTAGTATATTTTGAAACTAGGGTTTTAATCTTTCAAATCTTGTATACATTTAGGATAGCTTTGCATACACTCACATAAATCATCTTAGCTTTTATCATGTTAAAATAGCTTTCATCATGTTTCACATATATCTCTCATTGATTTCATTAGTTTTCTTCAATAAAACTAATTGAAACAAGCTCATTATCCAAGGGATTGGGAAAGGGTCACCATTTCACATCAATGCAACACCACTCCCCCAATAGGATAAGTTTTAGTGTCTTAGAGTAGATTTTTGTTAAGCTTTCTTGTTTTAATATGTTAGTTTTAATGGCTTCTTCATCTTTGTTTATATTGAATGATCTTATTGGGATTGATGCTTAGCAACTTAAATATGCTTATAATTTGTATGGATCAAGTGTAGTTAATCCATACTATGCCATTGGTCACATTTTGGCACTAGGAGGGCCTGAACTAATCAATCTGATAAATTTCTCTTTAGATTTCTATTTTCCTTGTGTTTGCAGATTCAGTGACGCTATTGAAGATTCATCAATGCATTTGGGACGCGTCGTCGCTATACAACGCCACACTTCGGTTCAAATTCGGTGACACAGTTAATTTAGCGATGCATAATTAAATTTCATAACTGCAAATTTAAATAGCAATGCTAAACTCATTTTTTTTTATCATAGCATGAATTTTATTTTCGCGATGCATTTGATATAGCGATGCTATTGATGTCATTGTTTACTACAGACAACACAATTTATTTTTCGATATAGCAACACACTTGCAATATAGTGACACATATGATGAAAATTCAATGACATAATTGATTCAGCATTGCTTTTTACTGGTAAACTAAATTGAACCTAAATTTTGGCATGTGTTTTAATTTTTTGATTTCATCTGATTAATAACATGTCACTAACTTCTCATTTTTGTTTTTGAGGCTAACTAGTTTTGCAGGTTTGGGCGATAAAATTTGAAGTGAAGGAGCATATCGTCATTTGATTATATATTGTAACAAGTGTTTCGACACTTATGGGGCAATTATAACCTTTTTATGATGCTTTAATTTTTAAAGACCAACTAGATTTCCTTTGGGTTTAAAATTAATGCTCAAATTGGTTAAAATTGAACCCTCATATCCTCATTTTGCGATGTTGGCTTAAAATTGAACAATCTAAAACACTTCATTTGGTGCTTAAAATGAATTCATTATGCTTGTCAAAGTTAAAATGAACACGTGTTTGATTTGCTTGTGTATGCTTGTTGTATGTATCCTCTCCCCTTGCACTTTGTTTGATCTTGGGTGAAGAGAAACACACAAGTATACCTTTTCTTCTTAGGAGCGCCTATCCTCTCCCCTTGCGCCTTTTGGCAATCTTGGGTGACGAAAAGCATTTTAAGCTTCACACATGTGTTAACTTTAGAGGGCCTGCCTCCCAACTTGTGATAGGGAATAACCCAAGCGGTGCTTTCATTTTAGTCTGTTATATAAATAAATTGGTTGTGACTAAAGTCATTAACCAGCTGGTGTTATTGTCCTATATCGACGAATGTCTCCCCTATTATCCTTGTGATACGTTATTTAAACCCTTAGATGTTTCTAAGGGCTGGGAGGCCTCTTAATTGAGTGAACCGCTACATGTATAGCACCAATTTATCCCGAATATGGTCATTAAAATCCTTGTTTGTAGTGGCTAACCAAGTCCAATTTTGAAACATATTTTAAGCTAGTGCATTGGAATATCACCGTTCCAAGAAGTTACTTGCCATGTCCTATTTTTTATTGAAGAAATAAAGCAAATAGGGAAGGGACTCTTTTGCTTGTCATGTCAAGACGTTACATTTCCTTGACATAGCCTATTTGTCCATTTCATCTTCATAGATTAATCATCTCTTAGGGGATGATGGTAAGCCTACTAAGAAATATGTACCCGCTCGAACTAGGATTGTAAATGCTTGTGAGTCAATTAAACACTTGCTTGGTTCCATTTAAACAATTGCAAACAAACATCAACAATCTTTCTCTACATTTCAAATCCTTTGGTCTAAGCATGGATACCCTTTGAAAAGCCTTGATATTGATGCTTGTCCTAAGGATTTTTATCCTTAGAGACTTCCAAATATCTTGACTTATATCTCAATCCATACTTCCCAAAGGTAACATAGGTAACTATCCCCCTAACTTCATGATTTTCACATAATGGACCTTGTCAAATAAATGATGTTTTTGACAGACATTTAGTTTGAAACATAAGCAAGACAAGTGCTTGTGGCAGAAAGAAACTCATTTAAGCAAGATAAATTAACAAATTGAACCCACACATGACCATGTGGCATTTGATCGCTTCGGTTGAACAACCAAACCTTACACCAACTATCATACAACCAAAATTTGAACTAATCGAAGGAGAAAAAATGGATATAATTAGTAGTTTGAGGAGCTTCACTTTTGAAACAAAGGAAACACCATGCCAGTGGAGAAATACAGTGAACATCTTAGAAAAACAAGAGGAAAATGTTGATATTGTGGCTGAAAGGCCCCTATTACCACCTCCTGTGTGGAAATAAATATCCTCTTTTTCATGATCTTGTGCTTGTCTTAAATGATCTCCCACAAAATAAAAATCCCTAAGAGAAGGTCCACACTTCGCCATTTCAAACTTAGACATCATAGTTCAAAGTATATTTGGAGACGTATCTTAAGGAATCACTGCAACTGAGATAGATCAATAAGGAGACATTTTCTACGCGCTTTTATAGATGAACTAGATCTACACATTTCACAAGTGCTTCTCATCTAAATCATTGAGTTCTTAGGGTTTGATCACTTTAGAGGTATATCATGCTTTTCACTACCTTGGTCTTGCAAAAACAAAGGTTCACTCTAGGTTAGCATTTTGGGTCAAACATTTCATCCACCTCTTATCATCTTTCACACTTCACTTCACCAATATTTGCAAAAAATTTGAACACACCAACACTTTTGACTTAAGACATCTATCAACCCAAACCCTAACTTAGCTACTTTGTATGTGAAATGAATCCTTTTCCATGCATTTAGTTAAGTTAGTTATCATTTTTGGACTAGTTCATCTTAAAGGTCACAAGTCTACCTTAAAGATTCACAAGTTCATTAACATCTTTTATCCAAACATCAAACACCAAACCTATAGTCAAAAGTGTCATCCCATAACATTTGCAAAGATCACTCCCCATATCATTCACCTTTTCATCTCCCACTCACATCATTGCTCCAAAATGACTTAGAATGTCCCTCTTACCAAAATTTGAGTCAACTAGAGAGTTTAAACATTACAAATCCCAACAAAACTCTCCCATAGGTGACCCACAATTTATGGTAACAACAAGATCACAACATAAGAAAATCATGGAGAAAATCAAAGTCCCATCCACCACAAGTGATACCAACCCTCAAGAATTCGATCCAAGAAATCATTCTACCCCCTCACAACAAACCCAAAATCAAGAAGGACCATATGAGGTAGAAGATGTTACAAACAATCCCTTTGAGCTTACCAAAGAAGAAATCCTTGAGTATAAGAAAGAACGTTAAGCCACAGAGAAGATAACTTCAATTCCCCATCATTTTCAGCACAAGGCTTGACATAAAGCTCAACTTCATCCATGCTTCCATCAACATTATCACTACGGCCAAATCAAACACCAACTCCTAGACTTGCAACTAGTCTTACTAAGGACTTTGGCCACACTCTTCCTTTGGGAAGCAACACACTTGTGGGTAGTTTAAACACTGATCCTCCCCAAAACACCACTTGGACACCTACCTTTGGTGCTCCTCCCATTCCTGAGCACCCTCTACATCAACATAAACCACTTACACTTCATGAATCCACGACAACCTCGAAATATCGAGGGCACCCATCCTCATCCATCCCAAAAAGTAACACAAGTGTTCCCAACATCACACAAGATATTATAGGCCAAGTGTCTCAAAAGGACCAACAAGGGCATGACAACACCCTTATGCAAAATCAACCCTTAACACAAATAGGGACATCTTTATCCAACCAACCCATTGGTTCATCCATCCCATTGGTCTCACAAAATGCATCCATCCCCTCCATCACCAACCCAAATCAAAACAACACCTTGGTTATGTATCCCATCAACCAAGGTAGTACCTTGGTCACACCTCAAATACAACAAAGGAATCCCCTACCCATTGGTCAAGGGAACCCTTTCAATCAATTGCAAGGTCTGAATGTACCATTTCCATTGCAATACCAAATGGCACCATCATCATCTTTCCCCTTGGTCCCCTACACCATGTAAAATCAAACGATACCTCAATCTTACATTCCTCCATCCCAATCCACCATCCTACACAAAATGTTAAGCCAAGGAAACCCTCAATCTCTCATCAACAACTTGCAATCCACTCAAAAAATCAACACCCAAAACCCACCACAAATTTCCCAATAAACAATAGATCCAACATTGCAAACAAGTGCCTTAGCTTCACAACAAGCACAACAGGATTATCAACAATCCGTCCAACAATAACAAGCACAACAAGCAGCCCTAGAAGCACAATAATAACTAAAAGTATCCCTAGCAACACAACAACAACAACAAAAAGTAGCCCTAGCAACACAACAACAACAAGAAGTAGCATTAGTAGTGTAACAACAACATCAAGCCCAACAAGTAGCCTTAGCAACATAGAAACAACAACAAGCCCAACAAGCAGCCTTAGCAGTAGTACAACAACAAGAAGCCCAACAAGCAACCCTAGTAGCACAACAACAACAACAGGCCCAACAACAAGCCCTAGTAGCCCAATAACAATAACAAGTAGCCTTAGCAGCTCAATAACAACAACAAACACAAGCAACCCTAGTGGCCCAACAACAACAACAAGCCTTGTTAGCACAACAATATGCCCAACAACAATAAGTGCTTGCACAAAAACAACAAAAACAACAGGGTTTATACTATAACCCTCAACAACACATCACCAATACAAACACATTGGGAACATATATGCCTCCACCACTATCACCTTCAAAATACCCTACACCACCATACACACCATACAACACCCCATCATATCAAAATCCCATGTACAATCCATTTCCATCCCATAATATGCAACATATGTTCCTCCACCAAACCCACAAGACGATGTAGCATCGTAACTTAAGGTGTTAACACAAGAAATGCAGGATATCCGGATGGGAAAAATGAAGAAGCCCCATACACAACAAAAACTATGCCCATATCCATTTGATCAAAACATCGTAATGGTACCATTGCCTCCCAGTTTTGAAGTCCCCAAATTTGATAAATACAAAGGGAGAGGAAGTCCTATGGACCATGTCAAAGAGTTTAATGCCATGTGTATGGAGGTCGCCTTATAATGAGTCATATTTAATGCACCTCTTTCCATGAAGCTTGACAAGCCCAACCATCGACTGGTTTTCTTAGTTGTATCTAGGTATCAAAACCTTCCAAGAAATCAATGATAAATTCATATATCACTTCTCCTTTAATATTGACATGGACGTGAGCTTAGAAGAGTTGTACAATCTCAAACAAAACAAAGGAGAATATTTCACCAATTTCTTACAATGATGGAGGCAAAGGGCTAGTAAGAGCAAGTGGCCAATTCCTGATGAACAACAAGTGGGGATCATCATAGAAAATGCCAATCTTGATTTATCCTTCCACTTGAAAATGCAGTGCATTACCACCTATGAAAAACTTGTCCCTAGAGCCCTTAACATCAAGCATGCTCTAATCTCACAGGGAAATACTCAAGCATACAAAGATAGCTGCCCATCAACCAATTCAAGCGACAAGCCTTGAGTCTAGACTAAAAACAAGAATGTGATGAATGATGGCATGATAGATGCTAAGGTGGTCCTAAGTGCTCCTAGGAAAAACACCAATCAAATGACTAACGCTCAACCAACCGTACAACAAACTGCATCACCACAAAATAATCAAATTAATAACACCAAAATGCAACAAAGATGAACCCCCAATAGGAACAACTATCTGAAATGCAAATACACACAGTTGTCAGAACCTATTGAAATTATCATGAAGAAATTGGTAGAGTCAAACTTGATAACACTTCTGAATTTTGAAAACTACCAAAAACCACAAGATAAATCATTGTGGTACAATGAAAAAGATCTTTGTGAATTTCACAAAATTAAGGGACACAAAACATCAAACTGCATGAGGCTCAAAAATGTTATCCAAGATCTTATTGAGAATGGAGACATATTTGTTGAATTACTATTCGGTAACCAAAATCTCAAGATATACAAGAACCCCATGCCAGATCAAAACAAAGGAAACAACAATGGAAAAGGTAAGGATTACACAAACACATGTCTATTCCAATGTAGTTGCTTCCTGTGAAAATGTCGTCACCGTTGTCACCATCAAAGGACCTAGTGCAAAGTGTGGAGTCACCACACAACGTGGCAAAGTCACCATCCAAGGAGCTCCATCTCAACCTAGTGTATAACCTACTTTGCCGATAGAAAACCCTAGCAAGTACAGTCTCTGAAATTAGCTTAAGAAGACCCCCACATAGATCTTTATCTTGGAACTATTGAGGCTAACCCCTGCACATAGGGAAATCTTAGAGAAAGATTTATCCTCATCACACATCCTTGAGGATATGGATACATGACAATATCAAGCTATGTTAGGGCATATCACTATCCCTCATCTTCTCACCTTCTCCGAACATGACCTACCATTACAACAATCTCATAATCGTGCTTTACACCTTGAGGTCATTATTCATAACAAGAAGGTTAAAAGAGTCTTAGTAGATGGAGGTGCTAGCTAAACATTTTCACCCTTCAGTTGGTCAAGAACTTGGGTTATTCATAAGATGCTATTGAGAAAGCAAAGAGTACTACCATCAAAGCATATGATGATCAAGAGTGGGTATCGCAAGGCATCATCATGCTACCCATCCAAGTAGGACCTATCATTGCAGAGACTACATGCCAAGTATTAAACCTTGATCTCCCCTACAACATGTCGCTTGGTTGACCATGGATTCATGACCTAAAAGTTGTAGCTTCAACCTATCACCAATGTGTAAAGTTTCCTTTTGAGGACAAAGAAGTTACCATCCATGGAGATTTTGAGCCTTTTTACTACTGCAAGAACCTTGAGGCCAAGTTTTACAAAATTCCCCAAATTCCTAAAAATGATGAAGGGCCTACACCCTCCTCATTTATTGACCCATCATCCCTTGCATCTACCTCAAAAACAAAAACACCCATTGTGCAGAACATTCCCGATATCAAAGCAGTGATCCAAGATGATGGTTGTAGAGATTATAAACTAATGGACACTTATGTTGGGAGAGCTACCTCTTTCTCCAAAATCTCATGGAAAACCTACACCTATCAACAAAGTGACTGAAACATTAACAATGGCATCTACCACCTTCACCAAGTGGGGGGATTGGAACAAAGAAGATGTCAATGCAGAGGATGTCTCTAAACTACTCTATCAAGATGGCCGACCTGTACCCGTTCTTCTCATGGAAGATGACAATAAAGGCTTGCAACTAATGAAGGGATGGGGATACAACAAGAACAAGAAATTGGGAAAAAATGACAATGGTTTGCTAGAAACCATTTTTCTTGAGAAACGTCCCAAGAATCTTTGCTTACGATGTACTACTACTAAGGTTACCCTTCTTGGAAAAGGTACTTCCGCTAAATGGGCTAAGGCTTCCTCTTGGTTACCAACATCACATGATACTACCCTAGATGACTTCCCCCTTGATGTTGCTAACCTATTTGAGAATAACTCTCTCTTCATGATATCCGCAACATATTTCACCCCAAATGACCAAACCATTGAAATAAGCCTAGTACAACTTATTGACTAGGACCAACAAGGACCACCAATTCTAGATTTATTCGAAAACAATGAAGCAATCTCATAATTCATGGGACTCAGTGACAACTTACCATGGGCAGATCACAAAATTGGTTTTGATATAGAGCTAGACACACATGCGTACTACAGGGAGACAATTGAATCCTTCAATCACAAAATTGACGACACACAAATAACATGCAAATCTTTGAGTGAAAACCACAATACGACACTTTCTGATCCAAAAATAGTAAAAATAAAGGACACATCCAAGGGTGAAAACCTCTTTGAGGCAGCCAAGGATGAGGGATTCAATCTCCCCCTTAGTGCAATGCATCCAGAAAAGTCAACAATGTTAGTAGAGAGGTCTACTCCAGTAAATGTCAAAACCGAAGAAGCACCCAAGCTAACTTTTTATGTCGAATCCTTATTGGATGAAGAACAAAAAAACCTAGAAGCATTCCTAAAAGAGAGAAGATCCAACTTTGCATGGTCATGCACATATATTCCAAGCCTTGATCCAGAAGTGGTTGTGCATCACTTAGCAGTCTATCCTGAAGCCAAACTAGTGAAGCAAAAATTGAGAAAGATGCACCCTCAAATAGCACTCTTGGTGAAACTCAAGTTACAAAAGCTTCTTGACATCATATTTATCCAATCGATTGACTATCCTAAGTGGGTTTCTAACCTGGTACCAGTCTCCAAACCCATTGGGGGCATCAGAATATGTACAGATTTCAAAGACTTGAACAAAGCATGCCTAAAGGATGATTTCCCTCTTCCTAACATTGACATCATTGTGGATTTAACAACTGGGCATGAAATGTTGTCACTCATGGATTTTTTTTCAAGCTATAATCAAATCATGATCGCCAAGGAGGATCAACACAAAACTACATTCACTTATCCATGGGGAACATAGTGTTGGAACATGATGCCATTTTGGTTGAAGAATGCAAGAGCGACCCATCAAAGAGCAATGGCCCTCATCTTTCATGATATGATCCACAAAATAGTTGAAGACTATGTGGATGATATTTTGGCCAAGTCAAAGAAAAGGAATGAGCACATAGAAGTCTTAGGACCCATCTTTGAAAAACTCAAAGAATATAAAGTATGGCTAAACCCTAAAAAGTGTCTTTGGGGTTACATCAGGGAAGCTTCTTGGCTACATCGTATCATAGAGAGGGATAGAAATTGATCCAACAAAACTGAAATCCATCCTAGACATGGAACCATCACAAACATTGAAGCAAATGAGAGAGATACAAGGAAGGTTGTAATCCATTAGAAGGTTCATAGCACAATTATCAGACAAAATCCACCCTTTCTTGCATCTTCTCCATAAAGGAATAACTTATAAGTGGGATGAGAAGTGCGATAAAGCTTTCTAGTAGATCAAGGACTACTTATTGAAACCTCCAGTGCTCATGCCGTCGATACCAAACAAACCATTAATCTTGCATATCTCAGCAACATCAGCAACACTAGGTGCTCTTCTAGCACAACATGATGAAAAAGAAGGAAAGAGCCATTTATTACATTAGTAGGACCTTGGTAGGCTATGAAATGAATTACTCATCCATTGAGAAATCATACTTAGCAATGGTTTTTGCTTCACAAAAGTTCATACACTATATGTTCTCGCATCAAATCAAGCTTATTACAAAGATCAACCCATTAAAATATATGTTATCCAAAGCAACCCTCACTGGGAAAATGGCCAAATGGGTAATGATATTGACTGAGTTTGACATATAATACGTGGAGCATAAGACAATCAAAGAATAAGTGATCACATACCAATTGGAAAAAGCACCTATCTAAGTAGAGAACCCTTTGATATCTTAATTTCATGATGAATCAGTGTTCCTTGTCAATACAACAAATTAGTGGAAAATGTACTTTGATGGATCATTTACCCAACATGGATCAAGGGCAGGTATTATTTTTATCAACCCTCAAGGTGATTGCATCCCAAAGTCATATTGGCTATCATTTCCATGTACTAACAACATTGCAGAGTATGAAGCCATGATAACGAGTCTAAGGATAGAAGATCAATGGAAAATACAAGAGTTGACATTCCATGGGGACTCATAGCTGGTTATCAACCAAGTCAATGGCGATTACCAAACCAAGGATGATAAGCTTACTCCTTACAAGAAGATGGTAGAGAGTCTCAAGGAATTTTTCATAAACTTTCGAGCAGATTCCTTGCATAAACAATAAGGCAGTAAATGCTATGGAAATAATTAGATCATTGATAGACATGTTGCACAATGTCCTTCAATGTGAATTCTTGGTAGAAAAACTTCTCGTACCAACTATCAAAATCCTTGAATCTAAATTTGTGTGTAATCATTGGTTTTGGTTCCCCATGGTATAATGATATATTCACCTACCTTAGCAAAGGAACTCTCCTATCTAATATCACCTCTAACCTTAAGAAGACCTTTGTTAAAAAGGCATCTCAATTTGTGATCTTGGGTGATAACCTTTATTGTAGAAGCATTGAGACATTACTACGATGTCTCAACCAAGAGGAAGCCTTGACCGCCTTAAAAAAAGTACATGATGGCATATGTGGTTCCCATTCTAGTGGTATGAATTTAGCTAAGAAACTGTTGGGGACATGGTATTACTGGCCAACCATGGAAAGAGAAGCCTATTAGTACATGTAGAAATGTGTCCAGTGTCAACAACATGGAGATCTTATTCATTCTCCAAGTCAAGAGTTACTTCCAATGGTCACACCTTGGCCTTTCTCACAGTGGGGGCTTGACCTCATAGGAAAAATTACTCCCACCTCATCTAATGGTCATAAATTCTTCCTCGCAACTACTGAGTACTTTACCAAATGGGTCGAAGCCATTCCTATGACCTACAAAATGGGGAAGTAAACCTCTAAGTTTATCTTGAATTACCTTATCTACCATTATGGTGTTTCACAAGCCCTTATCTTTGATAATGAAACACCCTTCAAGAATCAGGATGTGAAAGAGCTATGTCAAAGATTCAACATCCAACATCGATTCTCTACCTCGTATTACCCCTAGGGAAATGGTCAAGTTGAGGTTGCAAACAAGACCATTCTGAAAATCCTAAAGAAAATGGTCAATGAAGCTAGCCATGACTGGCATCTGCAGTTAAATCTCGCCCTCTGGGTCTATCAAACCAGTATATGCACACCTCCAAGTGCAACCCCGTTCTCCTTGGTCTACGGATCAAAATTCATATTACCTATTGAGGTTGAGCTTCCCTCGCTGCGAGTCTCACTGTAGAACCTAATCATTGATGAAGAATATAGAGTACCTCAGTTGAATGAGCTAGAATTTTTGGATGAGCGTTGTCTTGACGCTTTTAATTACTTGTAAGTGTATCAAAATCGACTAAAATGGAGCTATAACAAGAAGATCAAGAGTCAGTCTTTCCAAGTAGGGGGCCTTATTCTCAAGCAAAATAAAAAAATCTTCTAGATTAGGATAGTAAAGAAAATTTTGAGCCTAACTAGTTAGGTCCATTTGTTGTCATTGCAAGCTATGGATCAAGAGCATACCAATTATCAACACCTGAAGGTGAACCCTTGTAGGAACCAACTAACAATCTACATCTTACAAAGTTTTATGCCTAGGCTTGAAGGGTGTAAATTTGAAAAATACAAACAAATCAAAAAATGATCAAAATTCCCAAAAAATAAGAAAAAGTATTAAAAATAGTAAAGAAAAAAATCGTCCTCTAGTGAAAACCACTTCGGTGGTGCTTTGGGAAAGTACCAAGGTGAAAACCTGGCAAACAGGCGCCTTGCGTAAATAAAGCACCTCCATCTATCTTTGGATATTTATCATATCATTCTTTGCATCACATCATTCATCCTATTTATTACATCACCCATCCATGTCTGTATCATAGCTTGATATTGTGAAGTATCATATTCCCTTTTAGTACTACTTTCCATATTCCAAAGGTTAGCTTGTCCTGCTTATATGGAGGTAGTCTATTACGTCACACTGGTGGTAATTCATTATGGATCGGATTGGGTTCTTGTATATCTTAAGGTTCATGGAAATGTCATTGAAAATCCCAAAAACATTCATAAAATGTTCATCAAAATCCAAAAAACATTCAAAAATTGTAAAGTCAAAATCCAAAACATCCAAAACACATCAAAATTCCTAAAAAGGTCAACCATCAAAAATCCAAAAAATAGTACCATGTCGAAGTACGAGTCTTTGAGCTTGAATGTAGGCAAGTCCATCATTGATGAGCCCTCAAGACACCCAAGGTCAGTCCTTTAGGAGTCCATCATAATAAACTGACAATCCATCAAATGTTCATATCTCATTAACAATAAGTCAAGTCAGTCAAACTACGTGGTCTTTGCGTGTATAACGTAGGCAAGACTCATCTTTGATAAGCCCCCGAGGCCCTTAGGATAGTATTTTAGGTCAAGTTCTTGGTCAAAAAATCAGAAAACCCAGAAAACATTGGAAAACATGGAAAAACCCTAAATAGCCTTAAATAATCAAAAACCAAAACATTCACATAAACTTTCAAAAAGATTAAAAAAATAGCCTCAAAACATTTTTCAAAATATCAAAAACATTGAAATATTCCGGAAAACCCAAAACCCATTTCGCTTTCACCCACAATAACCTTCATCTATAATAAATCAATCGTCATCTTCAAACTTTGGTAAAACAAGTAGAAAGCAAGTATCGTAAGTCATAAAGTGAGAACCTACGTGTCAAAATCTAAGGTCAAAATCATAGGTAAATGAGTCAGTGGAGTTTGTATCAATGGCTTATCAAACACCTAATCTTAGTCAACACATTTGATAAACATGTTCTAGGATGCATCCTTCTGAAAATGGACATCAACAACAGAAATCACCTTAGCTATATTAAAACTAGCCAGAGATATAGATAACACTGATTGTTTGTCTTTGATATTTTCTTATGATTTATCTTATTGACCCATTCTGAGGACCTCTCGACGATGTCTATCAAAATGACTTAGAGAGAAAGGAATGGGGCATCAATCATTATCTTTTTTGTTGTGCTTGTGGGTATTCTTGTAAAATAATCTTGGCGGATACTTGCTTAGTTGTGTGTAGGGAGGTCGTTTGGAGTAGATTGTTGACTATTCTGTATGCTTTGGTCTGAGATATTCTAGACTTCTAAACTACATTTTGATGAAATTTTTGTATGTCAAGGTGTGAACAAGAACTATCCTATTTGTTTGCAGAGTCAAAATCCATTACACCAAATACAATGCCATCCTGGTTATCAATACCATGATGCATCGTGTCTATGTGTTATATCAAACATAAAGAATGACGAAAAGTCCTAGCCCAAATATGAGAAAAATCATCATCACTCTCATCACCATATCTAATAAAGTCTTGATGCATCATGGAATTGTTGGAATTTTGAATCAATCTCAATATCTATGGTCAATCCATTCATCTTATTCTTCTTATTCTTCCATCTTTACTAACAATTCTATCCAAGTATCGAATCTGTGTGATATATCAAAATGTCCATGAGGCTACCCATGGTCGATGATTGTCTATACATCATCAAATCTATCTACATCAAATATCTACTCTTTCTAGGCCTCTCTAAGCTAAACTGACCTTGAATCAATGTTTCACCTTTGTCGCGAGATCACCCCAAAATTCAAAATTTCCTCTTGCTCTCTCGAGGAGGCAGGGAACCAGCTTATTGATTTCGTTGGGGTAACAATGGGCATCCAAAAAATTAGATTTTTTTTTTTTTTTTGATCTGAGCAACGGTTTTTAATCGAAAAAGTGTTAGTCTTTGAACCAACGCAATAGGTACCTCGCTTCGAAGAGGGGAAAAATGTAAACACTTAAAAATTTCTGGAATGATATCACACACTCGAATCTAATATACTGACATTGTTTCATCCTAAAATCCATCCTCTTTTTGCTTGTTTGATTAAATTAGCCTAGCTATTTAATTAATCACATCATTTTCATCTATTTAGGTTAATTCCTACCCCTTTCATGCTAACCTTTCCTCCCATTAAATTGGATAAATCAAAATATTTAATTCAACACCTTAAATCCTCTCATTTAAATTAAATAATCTTAATTATTTAATTAAATGTCATCTTGATCCCTTTTCATTAAATAAGTTAATTATTTAATGGATATCCTAAATTCCCCCAATTTGCATAATTGAAACATTGTTTTAATTATCAAATTACTAGTTAAGTCTAACTCTCCCACTTGCAAGGGAATATTCCTCCTTTGCACATTCCTCCAAAAGGGAATCTTCCTTCCCTTTTGCACATTAAAATTTGATTTTAATTAACTAAACGCTAATTTTCCTCCAAGAGGGAATATTCTCATGGAATATTCTTTCCCTCTTCACTCAATTGAAAAAAGGAATATTCTTTCCTTGTAACAAGCTTTCAACAAACTTCTTGTGCAAGTTTTGAAAGCGTGTTTGTTTGGATGATTATGAGCCCTTGATTAAATATCATCTTGCACTCTCAATCCTTGATGGGAATCCATGATCCATGCCTCCATTTTCCTTCCATCTTGATCATTGATTGATTCTTTCAATCTTGACCATTGGCTCCTTTTTCCCTATTCTATAAATAGACCTTGCATCTATTGAATATGGATCCACCTTTTCAGAGCAAACTTATGCTATTGAAAATCACTCTCATCTTGCATCCATGTTCTATGTTTTAAAATGCATTTTAGGTTAATTTAATGCATTATTAGCTTAGAGCATCCATTAATGGCTTCCATGGTAACTTAGTTGCATCTATTTAGTATATTTTGAAACTAAGGTTTTAATCTTTCGAATCTTGCATACATTTAGCATAGATTTGCATACACTCACATCAATCATCTTAGCTTTTATCATATTAAAATAGCTTTCAACATGTTTCACATATATCTCTCATCGGTTTCATTAGTTTTCTTCAATAAAACTGATTGAAAAAAGCTTTCATCATGTTTGTTAAGCTTTCATGTTTTAATATGTTAGTTTTAATGGCTTCTTCATCTTTTTTTTATATTGAATGATCTTATTGGGATTGATGCTTAGTGGCTTAAATATGCTCCAAATCCATATGGATCAAGTGTAGTTAACCCATACTATGCTATTAGTCACAAGTATGAGTCTAATCATAAGTTCATATTGTAGCGTCATTAATTATCACCCTTGACAATTTCACACTATGTTTTGTCCCCCCTAAATTATTGATCCTAATTAAGTTCCTTATTTCCTAAATTATGTATTCTATAACCCATTTTTACGATTTTTCGAGAAGTTGCAAGCATTAAACAAATGCATTAATTTAATATTTTTCCCTTGACACCCTAAGTCCTAGAAAATAGGGTTAGGACTGGGATGCCCTTGGGATTCCCAATCCCCTTATTTTCCTAGGATCCAAATTTGAATATGTCAGTGTTGGCATTTTAACATTTGAAATTCAAGTTGCAAATGTCAGCTATTGGAATCTAATTTGTGGGAAATTGAATAAATGCCTATAAATACCTAGTTATTGCATCATTTGAAATCATCTAGAAAAATATTGGAAAACTTATGAAGAAGAGAACTATCAAGCAAGTCAAGAGCACCATTTTAGAGCTTTATTGCAACAATTCAGGTCAATCAAGCAAGTAAAGATCCAAGACCTTAAAGTGATGTGCATGACTTCAGTCCTTCAAGGAAGCCATTGAAGGATGATGAGTTGCAACACTTTGTGATTTCATCATTCCTTCCTATAATTTATCCATTTATCATTGGCATTGGCATTGTGGAAGTGGAAACACCAACACAGGGTTTGACTAAGGAAAACCCCTAAATGACACATTTATTCTCTTTGTGAATGTGAAAATTTCAAGTTTGGAGAGGATTGAAAAGAGTTTGAAGATCATATATCCATGGTTGCATTCAAAACCCTACATCTTGTCAACTCATATAAACTCACCTACAAAACTATTTGACAATGTTTCAACAAGTTTGCAAGTGAAAACAAGGATCTCAGATTTGGTATCAAAGGACTAAAAAAGCAAAGCAGGACACCCCTACAAGAACTCAGACACTCTTGGGTGACTCTGTCCGCGTATATAGACCAACATCAAACTTTTAGGACAGGTACATGCAATGTTCTTCCCTTTCCAAATTTACTTGCAATTCTTTGTTTTAGTTTGTCAATTGTTAGAAGCTTGCATTTTTCATATTAGGGCACATAGCATAATTAGGTTAACCAAGGAAAATCAATTCCAATCCATTCCAAGACCCTTAAAGATGTAGATATAGGTTTGATTGGCTCACCTTCATGGTTGAAAGTCAATACAAACACCTTGTTAATCTACATCTTAATGAAACATTAGAAAAAGACCACCACAACACACAAAAAAATTTGAATCCTAGGTCTTACACATAAGACCTAGGGTTCTCTTTTTCTTTGTTTCAGAGCTATTTCAAGCATGTAATGATCAATTAAATAATGGTGTTAGCCAATAATAGAAGGCATTGGTGCATGCTATAGGAGGAACCCATCCTCCAATCACTCCTCACAACCCAGCCATGGCTACCACACCATTGTATCCACCTCATCAAGGGCTATCCTCTAATGTGCCAAGTCCCCCAAATACATGTATGATTGTCTCCCACCCCATGTAAAAACATAAGGCTCACCCTCAACCTTCTTTGACCTATCTGCAATGGGCCTCAACACTATAATGTGTTCCCAAGCCTATATTTGCAATAGTGTCATAGATTATGTGCTCCTCTCATTATGTACGTAGCCAGGTAGAGGTCTTTGTATATCTATGCATGTATGCACTTCCTTGATGCAAACTCTCTCCCTTTCATTCACATATCCACCTCACAATGCACCAATCCATTAAAAAAGAATCGATCTGTCTTATCAAGCAACAATATGGCACTAACAAGGGCTACTAGAACTAGTGTTAGCTCCTATACAAGCTCCATGCATGCATCCATATTAAGTGACAAGATTTTTATGTAGTAGGTCACTTCTCCAAAATATTTTGTCCAATGTCACCTCTAGGTCATGGGTTTTATAATAGACTAAGTACACATGGATCAAGATCAACAAAATTCTCCATGCATCCTCCAATGTCACTATGATTTCTCCTATCAACAGGTGAAACATGCTTGTATCACTCCTCAATCTCTCTACCAATATTGTAAACATAGATTAGTGCACCCAAATATATGGAATTTGAGCTATGTGCCATAATCTACTCTATCTCCAAATGACCCTAGTCTTGCTCATCAACTACATTGTCAACAATATCACTTGTGACCACCTCTCCCATGTCATCAATAGCAACAATTTCTCCTACATCCATCCATAACTATGTCAAATATTTTCATAATCTATCACATTCCTCTTTCGTACATGTGCTAATCTATATACACATGTTGTATATTGAACATGCATGCATCTCACTATGAGTGCATAAATTGAAACATCCATACACCTTAGAATAGAACATATATGTTTCAAGTTTCAGACACATCGGTTTACTATGCATGCAACAAATCTCGAAAACATTCTATGAACACATAATTCCCTTTGAACACTTGCTACTTTCAATACATCTGCCAAAATGCTCTACATACACCTAACCTTCCTATGCATGTGCATATCAAAAGATAAATTTTGTGGTTTGATCCACAGTTTCTCACTTCTTCTATTACCCATTAATGACCCTTGAATACACCCTAAGCTCAAAATTTTCATGCATACCAGTTCCTTGGCCTCTATCAATCACCTTTTATGCCTCACTCACTTTGTTCAATATCAATCTATTGGTGTATTCTCCATTATTTCTCAACTCCTTTGATGAGCCCGAAATATGCTCATAATTTGAGTATTATGGTGTATTTTTAATACCCTTACTCTTATTACTAATGGTTGTTTTAACTCTTTGATTAAAGACTTTTTATCTAAAATCGGGTAGTATCCTGTAGCCACACATTCCTATATTCCTGCAGCTCAACATCTCTATGTGTCTATATTAATTGCCTTGTTTGACCTCCCGAATGACTGATATAATGCATGTGTTTTGAACAATGAAATAGATTCTATTATGTGATTAATGAATGTGTATCAGGTTGTCTCTTCATGCGGCTTTCTGCCTCCGCCGCCTTTTTGCATTGCTGTCAGTCAGCATGAGTGCAGCCAAGCGCAGATCCCAAGGCCACAAAGAAAGTCCATTTCCAGATGGTGTTGAGGAAGTTGTTCCAAAGTTGAAGACTCTCCTTCGACCGGTCAAAGAAAAGAAATCTAAATGGTCATTAATCTAGGAAGAGTGGAATGCTAAATTCTCTCTTAATCGTGTTGAATGGATATGCTTTTATGAGAAGTCTATTCCTTGGTTTCAGGATACATTTATGTCCACATCTTTCTCTGTTAGATAGTTAGTTAGTTGCTTTTCTGAAATAAATAAGTGTTCCTCCTACGTGAGTCAGCAAGCATAGTATGTAAGAGTTAGTATTATAATAAGAATCAGAGTTTTGTGTTAGTTTTCTTATAAGCAGAGCAATCAATGTATATGATTCCAAGTTTATGAATAAAAACTGATGAAATTCTGAGTTTAATTCTGGCATGAACTAGTTGATGATTGCTAAGGGGGCCCACTTAGTGAGTATCTGTAGTTAGTTAGTTGTTTATCTTCTGTTGATTATAAGTTAGATTTTATTCTCAAAGGTTTCAACACAAACTCAGTCTTATATTGTTCCTACAACATCGGGAATCCATCCCTGTGTTTGTTCCTGCAGCATAAGGCTAGTTCATGGTTTGTCCCGTAGTAATAGTTGTCATGATTTCTGCTTTGATTAAGTTACGCTTAAGATAAGAAGACTTTACATTGCATTCCTGTAGCATAGGTAGAATTCCTTCCAAACATTTATTTCTGGTAAATTGTGATTGAAACTGGTTCTTAGTGCACTTACAATGTTGCTCCATTTCAAGTATACGTTCCCTGGTTTGACAATGTAAATGAACGACCATAAGAAGATGTTAGTCGTCGGCTGGAATGTCCAATTCCCAGGTTAGGATTTGCCATGACTTTTATATCCTTTTGTGGGCGTGACCATTTTTGGCGCCGTTGCCGGGGATGGTGTTAAACTAAGAACCTATCATAGTCATCATTAGCAATAGTTTAGTATGTTATTCAAGCATTTTCAAATTCCTTCAAATCACCATTCATTCTATTGCATGCATAGAAGAAGAGACGCTCTAGGAAGATTCCTCCCTAACCTTCCATTCATTAATAATAATCCTAAATCAACTTATAATCTATTTGAGGAAGGAGGAGACCAAGATATCAATCCATTTGCTGAAAATCTTCTTGTTGAATTGCCATTTGACCCATCTGACAAAGAACCTCAAGAAAATCCATTTGTTTTGATATTTCATCAAGCAACTATGGCATGTAATCCACCTAATCGACCTTCTGCTTTTGAATTCCCCATCATTGCTCAGCAAGATAATGATAACCTTAAAAATATTCCTTCATTACTTCCGTAAGCTTGAATTAACGAGCGGCAGAGGGATCAAAAACTTTCTCTTGTTTGAGCTTGACATCCTCCGCCGCAGCCTACAGATTACACTTCGTATGCTCACAGGATGGGTATTGTTTCACTATTTGGAAAGAAGGAGCCTGATACGGTTCATGAGTTGAAGGTGCTTGATAGTTGGGCAGCTATGCAAACAAAATTTCTTGAGAAATACAAGGAATATTGTAAGAGTGGTAGTAAGGGTGATGATATATTCAGAATCCAACAAAAGGAGGATGAAAGCCTGGAAGACTGTATCTCAATATTCTTGTTTTCCCTGAAAAAGAATTTAGACCATACTCTCAATGAAGAATCTCATAAACTACTTTTCCTTAAGGGGAACTCAGTTGAGCACCTGGAGAGACAAAGCCTGACTCGATGGGAGGAGGAGATATAACCCAAATTCTTTGGGATGATATCAAGAAAATATGTTGCAACTACTCTCGAGCACTTGTTAAGAAGGGTAGAGGTCATCAAGCTGTAGTGGGAAAGTCTTCTTCCAATGGAGTTTCATGATGGAGATCAGCAAATTTGTTGTATGATCACGTGATATCATAAAACAATATGACTCACACAAATTGGATACTATGCAAGCTCAGAAGAAACATGAGGAAGATGAAACAATCTTGGATGAGTTTTGTCCACATTGCAAATAGAAAAATGAGACTGTAGATTTAAGATGGTGGCTAACCTAGAGGCTAAGCAATTACCTACTGATTTTAAGATAGTAGAGGGTGATGATGACCAAGTATTCTTCATTGCACAAAGGCGACCATGGGCTCAAAGACAAGGTATGCCTCAAGACCCTTTGACTTTTGGTAATCCTTATTCTAATTACAATAACCAATGGCAACCTACATATGGCCCATCACCACTTTGGAATACTTATCAACCACACTGGCCTAATTATCAGAGTCCTTAATGGCAATCTCCTCAAGGAGGTTGGCAGCAACCACAAGGACAATGGACTCCACCCCAAGGTAACTAGCAACAAAATCCTCAATGGAGAGGTTCTCAGCAATGACATAACCAATCCTCTAGATCCCTGTAGCCTCAGCAGCCACAACCTCCGGCCCTCATGCCACCTCCTGCAGCACCTGCAGCAAATACTAGCCCTCCAAAACAAACCCCTATGCCCTCAAATCACTACAACTTAATAATAATAAGCACCAACAGAATAACAAATTCTATGTATTCCATGTGTCAATCAAGATCCAACTTATGCCCGATATTCATAGATGATCCATCTTAGGTCCGGAACCACTTCCCCGGCCCACAACCGCCCTGTAATTATGAGATTCTAGATCGCCCAACAACCCATCGATCTTGCGTAACATATACTTGTATTCGATATCACTTAAGGAGTCATTCAGCAAAGATCGTGCTAAACCGCCTTTTCCTGGATTGCAAAATATTAACCAGAAATGGCGGAAGAGCCGATTTATTATTTGATCAGCCTTTGAATGGCACATTCACCTTTGCTTCATTAAAGATGTCCCAATTTATGGAAAAGTCATTATGTATGTTTAGAAACCATAAAGAAATAAAAGGATCCTAAACTATCCAAGTTCAGACAGCTTAAGGAGACATGTTGGGAAGTTGCAGTCATTCAAAATATATCAACCCCGAGAGTTCTATGGTACAAATAGCATGAAGGCTTTATAGTAAAGAATGTTTTAGACTGGACTTTGGTGCAGCATTTCAATGACCATACTATGGAGTATTTGAATATCTTAACCATTCGGTCTACACCTACCGTCTTGCAACTTGCTAATAGTTCCACAGTAACACCTGATGGAGTGGTAGAAGATGCCATTCTTATCCCTTAGTCTCGGGAATATCCAGTATATTTCACCATATTGTCCACTAAGGAAACTTGGGGAGGATATCCATTAATCTTAGGTAAACCATGGTTAGCCACAAATGATACTTTTATAGGATGTCATTCAGGATACATGAAAATTTCTAATGGTCAATCAAGAAAGAAATTGGCTTTATACCCATCTGCCCAGCCTCATCCAGACTTGTCTCAACCAATTTGGCCAAATTTAGGAGAGGAAACTGAAGAAGTCAATTCATTGGCTCAATGCATGATGTCAGAAACTAATCGTTTCAATATGAGATATTTTATTTTGAGACATTTTGCGCTTCAACTCGATCTAAGTAGCCCATCCGTTTTGTATAGCTGTCCCTAACATTGTTTCCTAACAACTAAATTCCGAACCGCCATCTAAATCTCCCCGCAGCCTTATCAATTTATTTCCATATGAAATACGTATACCCACCTTTATCAGCAACCTCCGGCGGAATGGATCTCATCACAAGTAGAAGTGTTCCAGCCGCCGCCCCAACATCAATAAGTCATTTAATCCAAATGTTGCCTTAGTCGTTGCCATTGTGTAACAAAGCTTTTGCATGGGACTATGGGGATATGAAGGGAATAGATCCTCAACTCTATACCCATAGGATCTACATTAAGGAAGACTGTTCACCTATTAGGCAGCCTCAAAGAAGGATAAACCTAGCACTCAAGGGAATAGTTAAAAGTGAGCTTCAAAAATTGCTTGATGCCGGTTTTATCTATCCCATTTTAGACAGTCAATGGGTATCTCCATTGGTGATTGTTCCTAAAAAAGGTGGAAAATGGAGTTTGTAGACTATGTGATCGAACTCAAGAACTAAAAAGGATCACTTTCCATCGCTTATTTGCTGGACCAAGTGCTAAACTCATTGTCCTAAAATGAATTCCTCCTTTTGGATGGATATATGGATATAATCAAATTAGAATTGCCCCTAGATCAAAAATAAAATATCCTTACTAAATTTATGGGCACTTTTTCACTCTTACCTTTACCATGTAATGCACCCAACATTTCAAAGGTAAGTGTGATCGATATTTTACTGTATATTTCTCATGATTCTATGGAAATTAGTGGATGACTTACCCATCATATAGAGCTACTATGAAGAAGCATTAGGCAACCGAGAAAGTGTTGAAAGATGTAAGGAGCAAATTTGTCTTTGAATAGTGAGAAGTGCTTTATAATGATGCAAGAGGGAATTGTTTAGGCCATCATATCTCTCAAGCAGGAATTCAAGTTGATCTTACAAAAATAGAAGTCATTCTAACTTTGCAAACACCTATGAAACAAAAGGATGTTAGAAGCTTCCTAGGACATGCTGGATATTATAGAAGATTTATCAAAGATTTCAGCAAAATAGTCAGTCCATTATATGCCTTATTGACTAAGGATTCTGAATTTAACTGAACTGAGGCCTATGACAAATCTTTCCTGCAACTTAAGAACTTACTTACTCAGGCACCTATTCTTCAAGGACCGAAGTGGAGTTTTCCCTTTCATATACACACAAATGCTTCTGATTATGCCATAGGGGTAGTTTTAGGACAAAAAATTCCATAGAGCATGCCATATATTTCATTAGCAAAAACCTTCAAGGCCCTGAATTAAACTATACTGTCACAAAGAAAGAATTACTAGCAGTTGTGTATGCCCTGAACAAGTTCTGACATTGTCACTGGTTACCAAATATTTATCCATACAGATCATGCAGCAATAAGGTACCTTATGAATAAGCCTGCCATATCTAGCATATTAGCAAGATGGCTCCTATTGTTGTAGGAATTTGATATCACAGTTATTGATAAACCAGGCCGAGCTAATGTGGTGGTTGATTTCTTGTCAAGACTTCAAACAACTACACCTGCCACCCCAGAGGTACTTGATGATAGCTTTCCTGATGAACATTTGTTTTCAATTGCTGCTCGAAACCCATGGTATGCAGATATTGCAAATTACTTAGCAGCCAACAAGATCCCAACCCACTTCTCACCAAAGGAAAGACGATTGTTGGTAGAGAAAAAATTTAACTTTTCATGGATTGCAGACTGTTTATTTTACACAGGACTTGACCAAATAATGAGAAGATGTGTTAGGGAAGATGAGACCTATGACATTTTGCATGCCTGTCATGATGAGCCATGTGGTGGGCACTTTGCAACTAAGAGAACATCTATGAAAGTGCTTGCTACTAGATACTATTGGCCCACACTACACAAAGATGCAAATTTCACCTTAAAATGTGACAACACACGATGGGGAGACCAACAAGAATCAAGGAAATGCCCTCGTATCCTCAAGTGGTAGTCAGTCCCTTGACAAATGGGGCATGGATTGTTTTGGGCCTATTGATCCTCCGTCCAATGGGAAATCATACATTTGATTTGCACTGACTATGTAACCAAGTGGGTAGAAGTGAAAGCAATGACACATGCCCGTGATAATAAAATTGCTAAGTTCCTGTATGAGCAGATTTTTACTCGGTTTGGAGTCCTAAGGGAACTTGTTACTGATCAAGGAGCTCAGTTTACATCAAACTTAATCACTGCATTGATGAATGATTACAAGATCAGACACAAAAAGTCTAGCCTCTATCACCCTCAAGCCAATGGTCAGGCAGAGGTTACCAACAGAGAAATTGAGACAACTTACTAAGACAAGACAATTACATAAGAAAGATTGAGCAATACCTTCCGGCGAAGTCCGGCCTATAGGACAACATGAAAAACAACTGCTGGTGGTTCCACCTTTGAGTTGCTCTATGAAAACCGCCCATGTTGCCATTAGAGCTTGGAGCACAAGACCTCAAGGACTACTTCCAGCCTTTAACATTGATATTCCCGTGAGGCCTGTATGTTCTCATGCAACCAATGCATAGATGATATGAAAGCTGCCCCAAAGATATTGAAGCTATCCAAGAAGAAAGAAAAAATGGCATGAAACCATATCAACCAAGCAATTACCGTGATTGGGCACCGCCCATGATCCCAGTGTACAAGGAAAATCACAGTAAACTCACCACAAGATGGCTTGGTCCTTAAGGAAGGAAATGGGCTGATAATGTGGTTCAGCCTGCTTAGCTACAGATCCCGTTTTATCTAAACTATCGTTAATGGACACCGCCTTTAGGCTGTATCATACAAGCGGCCCAAAGAAGAATTCTACGGCTAATTTGTTCTTTATGTGGCCACCGATCTTTCTCAAGAAGAAAAGGCTTCAGCTTTCCCCGCAACATCTCTTTAAATTTCACGTTGTATGCCCATAATAAAGGTTTTCTTTTAAAGGAATACACTTTCTCTTCTTTTCATCCATCACCACCATTCATTACCTCTTCTTCCACATCACCCATCCATATCATCCATTCTACCGTACCGCCCTCATTTATGGTTCTTCCTACTCTTCACCTGGCCATTTGCCAGATGTGATCTTCCCAAATATGTACACGCAAGATTTATTATATGGGTAATGCTGGAGATCTTTTTGTTGTCACATCGTTTATTTATTCTATCGGTCCAATAATTATGTAGATATCGTCACATGGCTGTCAATTCGCTTATCCTTTCAATATGTGTGGAAAACATACAATTTTAAGAAGTGATAATCCATTTCAAACTTTTTCTTATGTCACTACAATCATAAGATATTTTTGTTTTCTGTACTTTCCAAATATGACCCGTATTTTATCCTAAAACAACAATTAACCGCCATCAGTAGTTTGTAAATAAATTATTTCTAAGTGTAAATTTTATCTGAGTCATTCTTGAAAAAGTAGAGAAAATGTATTTGCAGGACAAAAGAAGTGTGGCAAAAGTTTTTGAATTTTCAGAAAAAGTTTGAGTTTCAGGAATCTCAGCTGGGATAATTTGTGAATATGGGTGGCCAGTTAGTAAGACATGAGCCTGTAGCTCATGAAATCTTGACGCAATATCCTCAAACGGTTCAGACATTCAACAATTGTGGTTGGCTGAATTATTTTCTGAGGTTAGATTCCTTTAATGAGGAAGCTGCAGGTGAGTTTTTGAGAACTCTTTCAGAGGGAGAAGCTACAATGTGGGGTTTGACAGTAGCTGTTACAGAAGAACAGACTGCAGAAGTAACTGGGCTTCCGGCGGTAGGAGAATTTTTTTCTTCAGATGTTGTCTCTGCTAGGGCCGAATTCACAATACCAACAGATGGACCCTTTGAGGTTTCCAAACAAGGATGCAAACGAGTGTCACTGCCTCCTTCATACCCGGAATATGCTGCCTTCATAATCAGGTACTTGACTTGTGAGGGACTTTTTTCCTATTTGCATTCCTATCATTTTAAACTATTGAGTCATATGAGGCATGGTTTAGCTGTCAATGTTCCAAATTTTTTGTTAAACCTTTTGAAACATTGTGCCCATGAAACCTAGAGGGGTAAGGACAACTCTGTCGCCCATCATGCCCTCATTAAACTCTCGATTGAGCGTTCCCTAAGGGATGTATCACCCCTTTCTTGGCAAGAATTTGTTGCCCAAAAGGGTCTGCAACTTCCAGAGCCTCCTAACGCACTCCCTGCACAACGCAAGAAAAAGAAACAAAGAATAGAATCTACAAGTAGGGAAGTAGAGCAAGAATCATCTGCTCTTGCAGCACATAGTCCTGCAGCCTCTACACCAGAGCCCTCTACCCATGTACAAACCAGGTCTGCCAATAGAAAAGAAAAAGGGAAAACGAAGGTAGGAGAGTCATCTAGGGCAGAACAAACCCCAGTATCTGACCCTCATGTTCAAAAGCGAAAACGTTCTACTTCACTCTCTCTTGTAGCTGCAACATTGCCAAAAAGAATTTCAGCAAGGAAACAACGTAAAGTCACCTCAACCTCTACTCAACCTGAATTTATAGTAATTTCTGAGGAATCTGAAGAATTCAGTCATGATGTTTCTCAAGATGTATCTGAGAATGTTGCACAAAGTCCATTTGTTATTCCTGGGGAAGTGCAAATTGAGACAATGGAAGTTGAGGAAGCACAACATGGCAGTGGTAATAAAAGGGGGATGTCAAGTCTTGATGACTTGGCTGAAGCAGCTAGGAAAATTTCAGAAGAAACACAATCTCCTTCTGAGCAGCAACAAGAATCCTTCCTACAACAAGAGGAAGAACAAGCTAAACAATTAGAAGTGTCCAATGACACCCCATTACCCCCTGCAACTTGTCAGGCAATGGTTGTTTATAAAAGAACATTGTTGATTGAATTTTTGGAATATCTTAGAACTACATGGAGGCCTGTCACATTTCAAACTTTGAGTTTCCACCATTTGGCTAGAAATGAAATTCAACAAAGTCTTTGGGAAGAAGAAAAGAAGAAATTGAAAAGAGAAATTGAAAGGAAAAAATAGGAAATAAAAGAAATAAAAGAGAAAATGGATGAAATGATGAAGGTAACTGGTAAAATCATGGAATGTAGACCACCACCTAGGGTATATGCCATGTGCCTTAAAGAGCAATTCCTTTGGTTTCAATTGATGAGAATTTCAAGGAATTTAGACCCTGTTATTCAAACAGCCAAGAAATTTTATGATGCATATCAAGTAGCCCCTAGTTGGCTAAAAAATTCTTTATGTGAATTTTATTTGCATGATTTGATAATTCCCTCTGAAACAGAGTGGAATCCACTTCTCTACATTGGCGACATTCGTCTGAGGTCACTTATGTCTTGGGCAGCCAATGAAACTAATTATGGAAGACAATTGGAGGCTTATGAAGAGGCTGAAAGGAATGAGCCTATTCCACTGTGACCTGAAAGCTCAAATCCCCATACAATTCTGAGAACTTGGCTTACTGTTGCATATGGATTCAATGATCAAGCAGTTAGAATGAAAATATTTGATATCAGGAAGCAAGTGTATAATGAATTCAAAGACCAACCATATCTGTTTTGGAAGCTTTCATCTTCCAGAATTGAAAAAAGATGGAAAAAACTAACTGTTGGTTTGAGGAAATCTGAGCCTCATAGCCCCCTGAACTTTAAAGCAGCCCTCAGAAGGACAGAGAAGTACATGCAGCTCGGTCTCTAGAAAAGGTTTGAGTTATGGTTACCATTGACATTTTGACCTCCAGTTCTGATGTGGCCACTTTACCCTTATCAGGCTACAGATGTTAATGAGGATACAGAAACCTGTAGGTATGAGAGATGGCAAAATTTCAGAGGTTTCTACTACAAATTTGGAACTTCATTACAGGGCCATGCTACTCCTACTGATTTCAGAGAAACAACCAAGAAGCTTAATGCTGGAGGACCCTCATTAGGATAAGTAGGGGGAAAATGATGAGCTCGAAATATGCTCATAATTTGAGTATTATGATGTATTTTTAATACCCCTACTCTTATTGCTAATGGTTGTTTTAACTCTTTGATTAAAGACTTTTTATCTAAAATCGGGTAGTATCCTGTAGCCACACATTCCTATATTCCTACAGCTTAACATCTCTATGTGTCTATATTAATTGCCTTGTTTGACCTCCCGAATGACTGATATAATGCATGTGGTTTTTGAATAATGAAATAGATTTAATATGTGATTAATGAATGTGTATCGTGTTGTTTGCCATGCGTGCTTTCTTTCGCTTTTGTCGCCTTTTGCATTGCAGGTTGTTGAAGGAAGCATGAGCGAGTCAAGCACAACAGATCTCGACCCTACAGTAAAGTCCATTTCCAGCACGGTGTCGAGGAAGTTCTTCCAGCAAAGACTCTCTGACCGGGTCGTTGAAAAGAAATCTAAATGATCATTAATGTGGGAAGAGTGGAATGCTAAATTCTCTCTAAATCGTGTTGAACGGACATGCTTTCGTTTATGAGAAGTTTGTTCCTCAGTTTCAAGATACATTTATGTCCACGTCTTTCTCTATTAGAGTTAGGTAGTTAGTTGTTTTTCTTATATAAATAAGTGTTCCTCCTACGCGAGTGAGCAAGCATAGCATGTAAGCGTTAGTATTATAGTAAGAATCAAAGTTTTGTGTTAGTTTTCTTATAAGCAGAGCAATCAATGTATATGATTCCAAGTTTATGAATAAAAACTGATGAAATTTTGAGTTTAATTCTGGCACGAACTAGTTGATGCTTGCTAAGGGGGCCCACTTAGTGAGTATCTGTAGTTAGTTAGTTTATCTTCTGTTGATTATAAGTTAGATTTTATTCTCGAAGGTTTCAGCACAAACTCAGTCTTATATTGTTCCTGCAGCATCGAGAATCCATCCCTGTGTTTGTTCTTGCAGCATAAGGCCAATTCATGGTTTGTCCCGTAGTAATAGTTTTCATGATTTCTGCTTTGATTAAGTTGCGCTTAAGATAAGAAGACTTTACATTGCATTCCTGCAACATAGGTAGAATTCCTTCCAAGCATTTATTTCTGGTAAATTGTGACCGAAATTGGTTCTTAGTGCACATACAATGCTGCTCAATTTCAAGTATACGTTCCTTGGTTTGACAATGTAAATGAACGACCATAAGAAGATGTTAGTCGCATGCTGGAATGTCCAATTCCCAGGTTAGGATTTTCCATGACTTTTATATCCTTTTGTGGGCGCGACCATCCTTGCCATGTTTTTCTTTATGAACTCTAAAGGTTGAAGGTGAAAATTAAATATTTTTACCCCTCCTCACACCCCATAGCCCCACACCTATTTATTCACCTCCAACCTCCAAGTTTTCCCCACTAATCAATTTTCTCACCCCCTTTCATCTCTTTTCATCCCATTCATCCATTTTCAACCTTTTTCATCCATTTTTATTTTTATCTCCTCTATCCTATCTTTCTATATGTTGCTTCTTTCAAAATATCATTATTGGAGTTGATAGTGAACCCCACAGCTTCCAAAAATCACCTACAACCAAAAATCCTTGAACTAAAAATCCTATCACAAATGAGAGATCAAAGCAACTGATTTGCTATGCAACCAAGAGAGAATAAATTGATCCACACAAGTATTTGATATGCTTTCTGTATTGAATAATGAATGTGAATAATTACAAAGTACAATAATCAATGCTTATAAAAGCAAAAATGAAAACCCTAAATAAGGATTTGATTAGATTGTGACAAATGTCCTAATCTCATGCAATGAGACAATTTGACCTATAAATAGCCCAATCTAATAATAATAAAACACTCGTAAGTTTAGCTTAAGTGAATAAAGTTATAAAGAACCTAATAATTAAATGATTAATTTATTATCAAGTGATTATCCTAATTACTCCAACAACCCCCCTAAAATCAACTTAAGGAGAAACTAAACAACTAATAAAGGATACAATGATAAATGCATGGATGGGTCCCAACTACAAGGCCTGATAAGGTACCCATGTACAAACAAATGAAATCTCTCATAACCAAAGAAAAGAAGAAAACCAGGTGGGAGGGCAACGACCCCTTAGAATAGTAGGCCCCCTTCCCACAATTCAAATCCCCTCCCAAGGCAAATAGGGTGGTGGGGTTACCGATGGGAGGGAGATATAGTTGGGTAGTTCCAAACAGGAGATGAAAGTTGCCCCTGGAGATTAGCCGGGTGGGGGGTATACTTCTCTCGGGGTTTCTACTTCCTTCTAATAGGCGACCTCTATTGAATTCCTTTGCCTCTGTGAGATCACTCCGTGGGGGTGGGATTCCTCCCCAAAAGAGAGAAAATGAAATAACTACACTTATGAAAGAAGGATAGAATGAGGACTCAATGTGACTTCCCGAAGACTGCTTCTATCACACATATGCCAGAGGATATGAATCCCCTCATAAAGATAGCACTCATGTATCAATGATGAACGCCTAAAGACAAAACATGATCCATTGTTTGTAAACAACATTTCTCCCCTTAGTAAGAAATATATCCATTGGTGATTGGAGAAGAAAATTCTAATAGATGGAAGAATAAAAAATCCAAATCCAAATGATGTGTACCTCAAAAAACTACTCAAGTGTCCACATGTCAAAAAAAATAATGTCAATCCAAAAACCTGTGAAGGCTAATGTAGAACAAGCTCCAAAGACAATGATGATGTGGTTGTCAACAAAGAAGAGATGAATGTCCTCAAAGTAATCCTTCAAATTTACAATATGAGACTCCACAAACAATGATGATATGTTTGCAAGATATGAATCCTAAGCAGTTGTGTCTGAAAAATGATGGGTGTCATGTTGCATTGAACTAATAGGGGCGAAGGATGTGGCAATGCCAAGATGATCAAGAACAATAGAAGATGGTGATGTAGTCTCGATATGAAGAGGGAATATGAAGACAAGTCTTTGAACCATCAAAACATACAAGACTTGTGATACACTCTAGCTCCTCTAAAGTATCATCATCAAAGGGTATGAAATCTGCATCTACAATAGGAATGGGATAATTTGCAGTAGGATCCTCTGGGTATGGAGAGATATGGGGGTCTCCATGGATTTCCCAAGGTCGAGTCCAAAGTGTGTGGGGACAAACAATGTCTGATACAACACACATAGTGTCATGACCAACACTAGAAAAAATGACTCCTACAACATGATTGTTGATAATACCCCATGTCGAATAACTCTAATGTGTTTGGTGTAGGTATGAGTTCATAAAGATAAGGCAAAAAATATCAAACCACTTGAAATGTGTCAATATGTCATGTTGCCAAAACTCATAGTTATCTTTTTCCAAGGTGACCGCAGAAGGATGAGTAGAAAAACCCATGATAATTTCTCAAATGAAAAAATCAGACTAAAATTTTTAATGCAAGTAAACTAGATCAAATGAAGTCATCTCATGCAAACAAATCCTTTCTAGGTGCCAAGACGTCCAAGTAATTAAGTAGAATGTGAAATCACAAAAAATTGAAAAAAATGTACTTGGGACATATTCTAGAAAAAGTTTATGTATGGATTTGAAGAACTCTAAAATACTTTTCCAACACCACAAGAATCACGAAAAATTGGAGATACAAGTGAAAAGTTATGAACTCTGAAGCACAAAATGATGATATGAATTTGATTGAGAATAAGATGTACTAGCAGCAAAATCTAATGATGAGACCTACACTGTTGGAAAATACACATAACCAACTTTCTAACAATATCTTGTTTGCCTAATTTCGACATCATATACCTAAGTTATGCCAAAAAGAAAAAGAAAAAACAACTTATTTAAAACAAGTTAGGACTTAGAGGGGGGAAAAGGGGGTTGTATGATTGTCCGTACTATTCATGTTAGCATGGCATCATGTCGACATCAACAAATATGCTCAAATATTCCCTGTTCTCGAAAAAAAATCTAGTGCTCGTGAAAAAACTTCAATGGACGAAATATGCCCAATGTTGTCAAAATATTTTGACAATCCTCAGAATATTTTGATGCCTGGAAAAATGCGGCACTATTGGCTTTCTTTTGAAGGTCACTAGAAATTTTGGTGTCAACAGTGTGTTTTAGAGCCACCAACAACTATATGACTGATGCCATGAAGAGGTGTGTGGTGGGCGTCACGTCACAGAAATTGATTGTTGGCAGGTATCACACACAAGCTGCCCTATTTGCCTTTTCAACTTTGTTTTGTTTTTTTTGCTTTTTTCAAAAATATTTTTGATATTTGTTTTTCCTTATTTTGAATTTTTTTTTTAAATTATGAAAGATTTTTTTTTTAAAAACTAGAGATTTTCAAACCCTCTACCTATGCACACCTAAAATTTAATGTAGCATGGCAGTAAGACCCATACGACTGCAAATTCTTGTGCAAGATGCCCTATTGCTTTTTTTTTTTCAACTTCTCTGATTTTGATGAAATGACAGGTGTTCTTAGGGTTTTTGGTCATTTTGGATTCAACGGTGATGCCCATTTCGCTCCAAGATGAGTTGACTATTCCTTCAAGGCTAGATCTCTAAAAATTCAAACAAGAAGTCACAAATCTAATGCTCTGATACTATGTTGGAATTGATAGTGAACCCCATAGCTCCCAAAATGAATTGATCACACAAACATATAATATGCTTTTTGTATTGAATAATGAACGTGAATAATTACAAAATACAATAATGAATGCTTATAAAAACAAAAATGCAACCTCTAAATGAAGATTTGATTAGATTGTGACAAATGTCATAGTCTCATGCAATGAGACAACTTGACCTATAAGTAGCTCAATTTAATAATAAAAAACACTCATAAGTTTAACTTAAGTGAATAAAGTAATAAAGGACCTAATAATTAATTAATCATTAATTAATTATCAAATGATTATCCTAATTACTCCAACAATCACCCACACTATTTTTTCCCAAATAAACTCTCAAGGTGGCATCATCCCTCCATCTTACATCATTTTTTCAACCAATTAAAACATATAACTACTCTTTTCATCTCAAAATTGATTGTTTATTTTTTTTGAAACGACATTACTTTTAATTGCGACACCACCTCAAAAAGAGAAAATGTAGACACCTCAAATCATCTCTTAGCATTTCTAATGTTATCAAATCCCTTCACATCACCATTTCCTAAATTAATTAAATAATTATGTTTATTTAATTAATTATCTTGATCCTTCTACCAACATTGATTAAATATTTTTAATTATTTAATTAATTAATGTGACTCTTCATCTAACATTAATTAAATAAATAAGAACAACTTATTTAATTAATCATTTTTTTCTAACATCCAACCTTATATACATTTATTTATTTAAGTTCACCATTCTCATTTCAAAAATTAAATAAAAATGACATTATTATTTAATTCCTCTTTTCCCTTCAAATCATCAATGAACTAAAATCAAGTATTTAATCTAACTAAACATTTGCACAATCCAAAACATGATTAATCAAAGCAAATTTTGATTAAAGTCAAAGAAAGGACTTTTGCATATACATGCTTCATGATTCACAATTCTCCATAAGGTCCCCTAAACATATATTATCCATCCATTCAATCTAGAGAACCTTAGTCCTTCACATCATTTTCCAAAAAAAAACTTTTTGGTCTTCCAAATAGATCATTTTTTATTTGTCATCCATCATTTTCCAAGATCCCCACCATCCAAATTCTTTGGATCGTAGAATCCTTTTGTGCACCAATTACAAGGTATCATTTGTAAGTCTCTTATAGCTACAAACCTTTGAAGAAGTCTCCACCATTGAACACTCCAATCAATCCTAACATTTGATCCCTCATCCCTCAAATTTACAAATAACCCATCATATAAACTATTTTTAAAACACATTGTGAATGCAATGTTATGTTACTAGTTTGGAATCCTATTATTCATCACAAAACTATCTTGAGCACAATTAACTTTGTGTAACAAGTGGCATTTTAATGAGATACTTGTCATAAATTTTTTGTTTTGCATGCAACCTCTAAACTCAATTAAAAGTGAATTAAACATGGAACAAATGTTTGAATTTCATGGTTTAGACATTTTTTTTGTTTTGTGTTTGCTTGTTCACAAGTAGGGGAAAGCACCGAGTACTTGAGCATGTTCCAATAGTTGTGATAGCATTTGTTTATATTATGCCCAATATTTTTAACAATATTGGACGAATAGTTGTGACTTTAAAGAAGTTAGTGTTGATGATGACTACCCATAATTAAATGAAATATATTCCTTAGATCTAAAAAGCAACAAATCATGTGATGCCACATCACTGCCTAATAAAACATGATGTAGATGCACAAGTATCAATCTCACTTTTTTTTTGGGCCTTTTTGGACACTTTGATAAAAAACACGCTAATGTGGCATTGTATTTGATTATGTGACCGTAAAACCTTACTTATAAGCAAGGGACTTGCCAAGTAAGTTGTTAAAAATTGGGAGTGATTTGAAATTTCCATGTAGGATTTTGAGAAGCGCAAAGTTAGGGTGCTCAACTAGTGGATCCTCTCCCCTAATATAGAAGAGTAGACCCTACTTGTTCTACCTACTAAGATATATTTGAAATGTTTAAAATTTTGGATACTAAATTTAGATACCATTACATTTTTATTTAAATTTGAAATAAATTATTTATTACATATTTAACTAAGACTATCACTTTATATATATTATATAATATTATTTTATTTACAAAAATTACTTCATTACAATTATTTTATTAAAATGTTCTTGTATGTCATACAGTTTATTTATTTTATATTTTATTATTTTTGTTAACACCATACACCATTACAATGTTTTTTTCATTCACTTAAAAGTTTATTTTACTACAGAGATATTTTGCTTACAATATATTTTCAATATATTTAAAAAAACAAATATGTTTATTTTTTACTCCTAAGCTTTTTTTTATATAAAAGGGTAAAAACTTTATTAATAATCAGAGAACAACATTACAAAGCATCAACAGGCCAACGCCCAAGAACCGCCAGAACCAAACAAGAAACACGAAACCACATCATTCAATAGTACAAGCATTTCCATCTTTAGTGAGAATCCCCTCCAAGTCGCAACGGAGCTCCGGAGAAACCTGCCCCAACTCAACAACATTCCAACCCTCTATATGCTCAGAAGCCCAACAAGCCAAACAATCAGCTGCTCTGTTCCACTCCCTCAGAATGTGCACGAAGGACACCATCTCCATCAAAGAGCTAATCTGCAAAATCTACTGAACCAACCTAGTCAACTACCAGTGAACATCAGACACCTTCCGATCCTTCAACAAATTTATCATGACTTGCGAATCAGATTCACAGACAACCTTACACCAACCCAAAGCAAACGCCCGCTCAAAAGCGTATAAGATTGCCAAACCTTCCATAAGATTAATGGGTTGCACCCCCTCATGAACAGAAAAGAAGAAAACCGTTGATCCCAAAGAGTCTTTGCCAATCCCCCCTACCCCAGCAGGCCCAGGATTACCCCGAGAAGATCCATCCGTGTTGATCTTCAAAATGCCAGCCGGGGGGGGGGGAGCATCCATCTACCGATCCTAAGAACCCTCTGCTGCAGGTGTCGACCTTTCCTGAGGCTAGCAGCCACCAAAGACGATCCCTGAATCCCCAATCTATCCACCACCTCAGCATCCCCTTTCCTCAAGGGAAACCCAACATCACATTTAGCAGCCACCGTTTCCTGAATCATACCCAGAATTCTTTGCCAGACTTGTTGCACAACGATCTTCTCACCACGGAAAATCCTACGATTTCTCTCTAACCAAATCTGCCACAGGATGAAAGTAGGTCCCACATACCACACATCTTGCAGAAAAGAGGCCATCGAAGGAGGCCTACCAAAACTGCTCCAAAAGTCAATCAAAGAGGCATGAACACAGGAACAGTTCTACACTCCCCACCAGAAATGCCACAGCTGAGAAGCAAAGGAACAACGAAAGAACAAATGAGTGGACTCCTCCTCCCCTCCCCCACAAAGAACACAAATAGAGGGACCCTGAAAACCCCGCTTCTGAATGTTGTCCCAAGTCAAACATCTATTCTGAACCAAGGTCCAAACAAAACAGTTGCACTTTGGCCAAGAAAACTTGTTCCATACTCTCCTCCACCAGGGAACCTCCATCCCCTCCAGCTTACGAGATAACAACACCTGATACCCAAAAGCAACAGAATAGACCCCCTTAGGATTAGGAGACCAAGAGAGGACATCCCCATCCAGGAGGGAACTGCAGCGCCTACTAGAGAGGATATTGTGAAGCTCCGCACACTCTTCATTCAAACCAACATCAGGCCATTCATCAAGACGCTTCCATCTCGCCCGCACCAGCTGGTCATTAACAGAGAAGGCCATAAAATCACTCACCCTAGACTAGCCAGCCACAAGAAACCTCTGGCACAGAGTCAACAGATTAGGGAACTGAGAAGTAATAGGAGGAAAACCATCCCAAGAATCAGACCAGAAATGAGCCTTCGACCCCCCTTTGCAAATCCAGAAAAGGCCATCCTTAACAAGCGTCGCACCTTTCTTAAGCGTACTCCAAATCATTGAACCTCTCCCCTCCAGGGGAAATCGGGGAATATCCTGCCAAGCCACACCAGGGAAGTATTTATGAGATAAAATCCTAGCCCAAATATGATCTGCTCCCCACACCATCTCCAATACAGTTTAGCCGCCAGCGCCTCCCCGGTCAAGGACGACTGCCTTAACCCAAGGCCACCAAATTGACACGGACTACAAACAGTATCCCACTTAACTAGGCTCCACTTCGAAGACAACAAACTACCAACCCAAAGAAACTGCCTAGCTAAAGAGTCTAAATTCTTAACAAATCCCATCAGGGCCACCTGAAGCATACATCTGTAGGTGGGAAGAGCCTGCACCACCGACCTGAGCAACTAAACATGGCCAACAAAGGACAACCACCTATGAGTCCAGTGATTAACTTTCACCCGAAATTTATCCAAAATATTCTTCCAAGAAGCCTTAGGCAACCTACCAACAGAGATAGGCATACCAAGATAGATCAAAGGAAGACCCCCAATTTGAAATCTCAAGATATGGGCAATCTGCCGTTGAATGGGCTCTGGGGTGTTAAAGAAGATGGAGGACTTGTCTTCATTAATCTGTTGACCCGAAGCAACAAGATACACATCCAACACCTTGCACAAAATGGAAGCTTCCCTAACTGTAGCCATGCCCATCAGAGTTGTCGTCCACAAACTGTAAATGAGACTGCAAGGGCAGATCACCTCCCCACCGCCACCCCTGAATAAGACCCAGATCAACATTCCTTCTTATCAAACGCCCCAAACCTTCCACAAAAAGAATAAACAAATACGGAGAAAGGGGATCTCCCTGCCGCAAACCACGAGAAGCTCCAAACAGCTCAGAATGCTCACCATTAGTTAACACAGAAAAGGAAACCGAGGTAACACAACTCATAACCCACTGAATCCAATCATTTCCAAACCCAAAAGCTCCAAGCATCCGCTAGAGGAAAGACCAATGAACACGATCATAAGCCTTGGCCATATCTAACTTGATGAACATCGCCTTATCTTTGGAACTGGCCATCGAGTGAATGGTTTCCGCAGCAATAACAACCCCATCCAAAATTTGCCTACCTTCCACAAAGCCACTCTGTTCCTCCGAGATCAACATTCTCAACCACTTTTTTAATCTCTCAGCAATCAACTTGGTAATAATTTTGTAGATCACATTGCACAGGAAAATAGGCCTAAATTGACTTAACCTATCCGCCCCATCACATTTAAGTATGAGAGCAAGAAAGGTAGCATTCAAAGCCCGTAGCATCTGCTTGTTCTTCTGAGATTCCTAAACAACAGCCAATAAATCCAACTTAATAATATCCTAGAATTCTTGAAAGAAT
>VDFB02160259.1:0-17630 GCA_007258455.2 Sequoia sempervirens | reverse complement strand
GATCCACAGTCTGAGTGGATCACTGAGGCTACAGATGCGGTCTTTAGTGACAAGGACCTTGATTGGGTGGACCAGGCAGAGAGAGAGGCCGAGGTTGTAGCCATGGCTGAGGAGGATGCTAGAGCACAAGGAGACATAGTTGCTGTCGGTGAGAGTGGCATGGAGAGTCAGACACAGGCAGAGACTATGGTTGTAGCTGCAACATCATCCAGGACCCTTAGACACCTTTGTAGGAAGGATGCTGGCTCCACTATGCATTAGGGCATAGAGTCATAGACTTATTGCTATTGTTTTACTTTTGATATTTCATATTTGTATGGAACGTTTGATGTCATGGATTTCATATTCCATGAGTTTTGTATACATTTGACTAATTTTATATATCTAAGTATGCTATTTCCTTCAGCAGCACAACTACAATTTGTGTACTTTATACTTATGTAATTGTTGTATACTTGTGCATGTGATCAAATTTGATTTTATTTGTGTTGTATTCAATAAAGGGTACTTGAAACAAGTTTTAAATCTTTAAAAATCTCTAAATTTCTAGGGTTTTTTCAACTTTTTTTCATTTTGCCGCGTTTGCACCGCGTCCAAGTCGCCCTCGCTGAGTCCAAGCCGCGTCCGAGTCTCGTAACTATGCTATAATCAATGCACATCCTCATGGTACCATCTTTCTATTTTACTAATACTACAAAGGAAGCAAAGGGGCTAGAGCAAGGTCGAATATGTCCCATTCCAAATAATTCTTTTATGATTTTCTCGATTTCTTCTTTATATTTTCATGGATGTTAATAAGGTGTGGTGATAACGGATTTCGCCCCCCTCTTTAAGCTCAATAGTGTGTTCAAAACCCCTTTATGGTGGAAGTCCTAGAGGAATGTCACTAAAAACTTTTTTGTGCTTGTTCAAGATAGGTTGGATGTCTACATGTATAGTTTTTCCTTTATTAGTTAAAGATATGTCAAGCATCATACATTGTGCAGCCCATTCTACTTGAACATGTCTAAAGACTCTCTCCATTCTTTTGGATGATACTACCCTTGGGGTTCCATTAGATAAACAAGGATCACCTCTTGGCTATTGTGTAGAAAACAAAGCTCCATCTTTTGGAACTCTTGGTAATATCTCCCTAAGGAGTGCAACCATTGGATGCCTAACACTACTTTGGTATCACCCATGTTTACCACATAGAAGTCCTCCTTGATTTGATGTCTTCCTAAGGTAATACTAGTTGTCGGATTCTTTGTGTGCATGGAGTAGTAAATCCATCCGCCATGACCACTTTGAAACATTCAAAAAAAATTGTTTCTAATTTCATTCTTGTCACAAGACTTCCATTGATGAAGTTGTGAGTGGCACTGCTATCCACTAGGATAGTCACTTTTTGTCCTTTTAGAACACTACGAATTCTAAAAGGGTGGTATTTGGCTGCTCCCAAAGGTGTGGCTAATGTACTACTTGCACTGCCTTCATCCTCTTGTTTCCTTTTCTTCCTTTGGGTTTCATATTCTTCTTCACTTATCTCCTCATCCAATATTGCTTCTAAGTTGTGTGCATTTCCTCTCCCTGTGCACTTATGTCCTGGCTCCCATTTTTCCTTGCACTCAAAACATAATCCCCTTCTTCGGAGTTTTGTCCTTTCTTCCCATGTTGTGTGTGATTGAGAAGGTAATGACTTTTGTTGCCAACTTCTTTTGTGATCTTGAAGGTATGTTCTTGGAATAGCTCTTTTCCTTTGTTGATGTGGTTTCCAACCTTAGGGCCTTTTGAATCGCATCTTGAAGAGATGTGGGGTCAAAAGCACTCACTAAACCACGAATTGACTCTAATAATTCTTCAATAAATAGGTATGTTAGCCTTTTCTCCATAATCCCAGGTACCATGACTGAGACCTTTTGAAATTCAATTATATAGTCTTCTATGGATCCTTGTTTTAATTGTGTTAGTTCTTTAAAGTGTCTTTCATGGTGTTTTTAGTCAACCATAAACTTTTGTGTACATTCATCATAGGTTGTTATGTTTTGGTGCCCTTGAGTAATAAAATCATGGTGCCACCAATCATGTGCAACCCCTTCCAAATGCAAGATGGCAAATTTGATGGCATCTTCTTCGATCATGGGACTAAGAAATAGATGTGTCCAATTTTTGGATCCATGAATGGATGGTGACTTTTCCTGACCCATCAAAATTGGGGAGTCATTTTACTCACTTTTTGACATAAATCTTTATTAGGTTGACCCCTTTCTCTTCTAGGGTTACTTCTTGTTCCAACCTCACAATACTCTCTAAATGGAATATTCTTCCTAATTTCAAGGTCAAGTCTTGAGTACGCTTCTACATACTCGTCTAAATTATTGTTTGTGTATTAATTTCTTCTTCCTCTCTTGATGGTCCCTCTCTAGGTAAAAAAAGATGGTCTGGTTACCCCAGGTGTTGACCCTAGTGGAGCTCGATTGTCATTTTCCGAATGGTTAGAAGTGGCATCCCTCCCATTAGTTTGGTTTGGTCTAAGAGTGTTAATTGTGCTGTTCATATTTTGAAGGGTTTGTAGGAGTAATTGGGTTGTCTTCTTATTTTGTTCCATGAAAGCCCCCAACTCATTTCCCAATAGTTCACCCATTTTATTACTTTGAATAGAGTTGTTACTTGCTGCAAGTTGTCTTCTTTCCCTTTCCAATGCCCTTTGAGCCCTTTGGCTTAGTTGCATCAACTATCTTTTGTCTCGCAAGCTAGTAGGAACAATGCTCTGATACCTATTGTAATGTCCCCTTTATAAGATAAATCCTAGTTTAGGTCTTGCACACAATATTAGTCACTGGAAATTGACGTTATTTATTATAAGCCATGATAACATCTATTTTTACTAAACATTAGTAGGTATAATGATATCGCATAAACATCATTCATATTGAAATTCAATTAAAGCAATAGCCATTCCCAAATATATTCCTATAATAGTCTCATTAGGAATTTGTTTGAAACGTTTGCAAACCGCAATCTCAAGGTTGGTCGCCCTTGTATTGCGAGAGCATGAAGGTGAGTCACCCTTCCATCCCTCAATTCACCTTAGAGGCTACCCGTCCTCCTTGATCAAGCCCAAAAGCACGGAAGGATTTCTAGTCCATTCCACCCCCCAACCCATGAGCATGGAAGGTTGGTCGTCCATTCCATCTCAGGGTGGCATACTTGATAAGAGCATGAAGGTTGGCCGTCCTTCATCCCTCATAAACTCGGAAGGCTGGCCATCCTTCTTATTTGCAATCCATTTCTTCTAAATTCAAAATGGACTATCATATAATCCATAGATGGCAGACTCGCCAAAAACTCGCAAGTTTTTTTTTCAAAACGAGTTTTTGGTGCAAGTACTCGCCTGGAAAAACTTGCAATTTTTTCTGAAAAACTTGCCGAGTTTTTCAAAAAAACACAGAGAGTTTTTAAAAAATACTTGGCCTCTTAGCAAAAAGAAACCCACAGGCAGAATAAAGGCAATTTCGAATCATTTTTTGCAGTTTGTGTGGTTTTCAAGGTCTTAATTTGGGCTTTTTCAACATTATTTTTTGCCACTCAAAAATCATGAAAATGAGGTGCGCCATGGAGTTTTGTATGGTTTTGGAAGCCTTAAATTGGTGCTGGCGGCGGGGGTGCTGCCCCTCAACCCCGCCCTGTTAAGGTGCGCCATAGAGTTTTGTATGGTTTTGGAAGCCTTAAATTGGTTTTTATGGGCAGCGCTTCTTGCCTCATTCCTTGATTCTCACTTCTATTGGAGTATGCTGTGGGGTAATTTTACTTCGAACTGCCTTTACAGAGGCGGGGCGCTTTAGATTTGCTGCTGCTCTCTCGTATTTCCTGGCCAGAAGGGGCGTTGCCTTGGCGCGGGGCGTTGCTCTCTTAAATGCCCCTTTAGTAGGGCGCTACTTTGGGGCATTTCTCTGCCCCCCGTGACTCCCCCACAAGGCATTGCCCTCAAACTCCCATTGAATCTTGTGTTTTGAGCCTGTACTCTTAAGTCCAAGTTTCCAAGTTTTGCCTTACAAGTCTTCATCTATAATATACCTAGTTCCTACATCTCCCTAGTTTTCACTAGACATGGGAAAGAGGAAGATGTAAATTTGTAAAATATATTAGTGTAGTAATTAATTTCATTTTTACAAAAACAATTTGCTATTTTCATTTTGTTTCAGAATATCAACATCAGCGCATTCCACATGAGGATGCCATTTTGTACCCAATTTGCTTTCAAATCAATCAAATACAACTAGACTCAGCTTGTTTCTTTTATGTACTCATTTATTGACTCATTGGATGCATCTTATCTTTGAATTTTGCAAAAAAAATGCGTTTTTAGTGATGATTAAGCAATTTTTAAAGTTCCCGAGTTTTTTGCCGAGTTTTTTCCAAGTTTTTGCCGAGCCGAGTTTTTTTGGCTTGCCGAGTACTTGCAAACGCCGAGTATTCCAACTATGATATAATCTATTATTACATATCTATAACAAAGGAAGCATCTAGATTACTCACAGTGATCAATAATTTCTGCAAGTATCACTATTGCTTGAACACATATATATATAGGTTCCGGTAATCATTGTACCACGGGACGCGCTTCTTAAAATGACCTGCTGGAACGGGACATCCCCGGACGGGAAAAGTACTTCTCTGGCGCCCCTCGCCGGCCCCGGGCCATCAGCTACTGGCTCGGGCTGACGGAGATGCTCTCCCACGCCTCCCAAGGAAATCTCTGGGAGACGGAGACGCCTCCCCCCAAGTCTCCCGGGAGACGCCAAGCTGCCAGGAGGCTGGGAAACGCCTAGCCGTCTCCCGTCTTGAGACGCGTCAATGGACGCATAAAACAAAATTTAACTTAAATTTTTAGTTTATATGTATTTTGTTGTTGCCCTAATTTGGCGTGGGCCCCACCCCTTCCTCTAAAACAACACAAAACAATGAAAACATCTTAATTTGATCATTTCAATCACATTTACAAAGACTGATTTTTTTTGCAGCCAGCTGAAGAAGAAGAAAAACAGTGAAGAAGTCTGATTGAAGGAGTGAAAATAAAGATTGCAAGTGTGATAGGAGTGAGAAGGAGCAAGAAGAAGAGGAGGAAGAGGATTCTACTTCATTTTGGAGAGATTTTTCAAGCACAAGGTAGGGTTTTTGAAGTTTTTTTCAAATTTCTTGTTGTTTTTCAAGTTTTTGTTTTAAAATTTATTTTCTTAGTTTAAACTTGTTTTCTTTTTTTCTTATTCATCTCAAAGACTCAAAATCAGATTTGATGTTGAATCTTGAGAGCAAAATGATGAAGATGAATGAATCATTCATCATTTTTCCCTCAAGATTCAACATCAATTTTTTTATTTTAAAATTTTAATATTAAAGTTTAAAGTTAAAGTGTAAACAGCTTGCTTTTTAAATTTTTTTTCCTCAGATCCTTTCTATTTCTCAAATACTATTAGTTATTACTTATTTATATTGCTTATAGAGCTTGCTTTTTTTTCCTCATATCCTTTCTATTTCTGAAATCCTTTTTATTTTCTATTTGCAAACTGCAAAGTAAAATTTCAAATTTGTTAACTTATTTCAATTTTCAATGTTCATTGTTTCAATTTGTTAAAGTAGGCTGATTTTATTTTAATTTTGTGAAATGCAGTGTCACTTTCATGATGAGCACCCAAGACATGAGTGGGGATGACATGGAAATTCACTCTCATAGTGAACATGATTCAGATTTTGAACCTGAGAATGAGGGGGATGACCATGGGGCTGATCCTGCAGCCCAATCTAGTTCCATGGCGAGTGCACCAGCTAGTACAGGTTGCCCTTCAGAAACTTTGGCAGAGTTTGCTAGGGGTCATTTTGATCCGAAGTCTCCTCTCAAACAGTTTGCTACAAGAATACAAAGCACATCAAGTTCAGGTGGGGGAACAAGGAAGTGGAAGTGCAACATTTGTCATATGGAATGGTTTGGTAGCATGACTCGAGTGAATGCACACTTTCTTTTTTGGACAGGAAAAGGTGTGGAGCCTTGTAAGGTTTTGAAGGAGGCTAAAAATAAAATATAGAATGGAGTTTAACAAGCTTTGGGGCATTCCAGAGGACACAAATATTTCAGTCCCTACTACTTTGACTGGTAGGGCAGCCCTTCAGCAAATCCAGCATGCATCAGTGCCACATACTTTTCAGACGGGAGGAATGATGTTTGGAACTTCATCCACTTCCACTTCTAGTGTCGCTAGGGGGACAGCCACAGGGAAACGCAAGTTGCAGACATCACAAAGTAACCCCATAGCTAATATGTTTAATGTGCAGTTGAGAGATGAGATAGATGAATCCATTGGCAAGTTCTTTTTTGCCAATGGAATTCCATTTCATGTTACACGGTCTCCTTATTATAGGGAGATGATGGCTATGGTGGCTAAGGGAGGAACATCATATGTGCCACCAGGTGAGACAAAAATGAGGACCTCGATCTTGGATAAGTGCTATTCCAAGATCAATATTTTGATGGAGAAGATGAAGGCATGTTGGGTGGCATCTGGGTGCAGTATAGTTATGGATGGGTGGACGGACATTAGCCATCGTCCACTCATCAACATCATGGTCACATGTGCAGAGGGCCCATACTTCCTTAGAGCAGTTGATTGTACAGGGCATCGCAAAGATGCTGATTTTCAGTTTCATCTCCTCAGGGAGGCTATTGAGGAGGTTGGGCCACAAAATGTGGTCCAAGTAATCACAGATGCAGCCCATGTGTGTAAAGCAGCAGGGAAACTCATTGAGGCAGCCTATAGACATATTTGGTGGACCCCATGTTGTGTGCATGCCATGAACAATGCACTCAAGGACATGGGGAAGATTGATTGGATTAGAGGAGTGGTCACTGATGCGAGAGATGTGCAGATGTTTATCTGCAACCACCACACTTCCCATGCACTCTTCAGGACCTTCGCGAAGAAGGAGTTCTTGAAACCGGTGGAGACCCAATATGCATCATATTTCATTCTCTTGGAGAGAATGATTGAGTTGCAAGAGGCATTGCAAGTCATGGTTATGACTAATGAGTGGAATAGGTGGGCCGAGGCCAAGACAGCACAGGGGAGAAGGGTGAAGGAGATAGTGAAGAGTGATGTGTTTTGGACTGATGCGAAATACATTGTCTCCATCATTTCTCCAGTATTCCAGGTTATCAGATATGGGGATGGGGATGCACCTAACCTTGGAGAGGTGTATGAGTGCATCGACTCTATGCTTGACCAAATGAGGGTTGTTGTGCGAGTGAAGGACCCCTCTCTAGCATTCTACAATGAGCACATCCGGCCAATCATTCAGCGCAGATGGGACAAGTTGAACACTCCTTTGCATATGGCTGCCTTTGCCTTGAATCCTAAGTGGTACATGGCTAGACCAGGTAGAGGGACACCGATTCAGGATGATGAGGTGAAGGCAGGTTTCTTTAGGTGCATAGAGAAGATGTATGATTCTACAGATGCCAGCACAATTCGCACTGAGCGGACCAAATTTGCCACTCTTAGAGGCTATTCAGATGCAACAAAGGTGGATATAGTTTCTATGGCACAGGAGGACCCACTTTTGTGGTGGAATTGTCATGGTTTGAAATCTTTGACCACCACTCTAGCTATTCGTCTGCTATCCCAGGTTTCCAATTCTTCAGCTGCTGAGAGGAACTGGTCTACATATAGCTTCATCCACTCTCTTAAGAGGAACAGACTTACCTCTAAGAGAGCAGAGAAGCTTGTGGCTGTACACAGTGCTTTGCGTCTCATGGACCGCAAGACAATTGTGTACAAGGAGAGTCCAGCGGCACGATGGGATGTGGAGCCAGAGGGGCCTTCACAGATTGATGAGGATGATCCTACCACTTCAGATGCAGGGCTGGTTGGTGTGAGCTTGAGGGATCTTGACCTTGTGGAGTCCAGCAGTTCCAGTGATGGGGAGTTTGTAGATGATTAGAGGCCTCCATTCACTACATTTTGAGTTTTGACATTTTGGCATTTTGTCTTTTCAGTTTTCATTTTGTAATGCTACTTATTGTAATGATGAATCATGTAATCAATTAATCATCTTTATAGACTTTGTCATATCATCATATCTCATATGACATCAGATATTTATATTTGGGGATATAAATTTATAATAGAAATCTCCAATTTGACAATTTCATTTGTCAAATTTTATTTAGCAATTAGCATTCAAATATCATTATATTTTCGTATTTAGATTTAGTATTTCAAATTTTGCCATGTTATAATTTATTAATTTTACTAATTTGAAATTTCCTATAGTTTCATTTGAAATGTAATTCTTATACTGTTATATTGTTATACATCTTTTCAAAAGAATTATATCAGCACCACCACCCCACTACCCCCCCGCCGTCTCCCCGCCGTCCCCAAACTTAGGCCCTTTGTCGCCCCGTCTTAGAAACGCGTTTCCCCATCCCCCCGTTTCCTTGTCCCCCAGGCCCGTGGAACTAGCGCCTGTCAGATCTTTTCGTTTGAAAGTATACTTAACGTCGGAAACCAGAGCTACTGTCTTTACTAACCTGAAATCTCATTACAAAGCTCTGCCTCTTCTTGATCTGCCTTGGTACTTTGTATGGACAAATATTTTGATCAAGCCCCCAGAAAACTTGGGATTTATAGCAAAAAGAAACTTTAATCACTTTGCTTCTACAAATATCCATAGCTTTATCTGCATAAAAATGACTTCTGAATAACTACACCCATTACCATTTAACACACTGCAAATTTTGTTCACACTTTCAGGTCATTTTTTATCAGTAAGATCTCAATCATGGCATTTAAGTTCTATAAAATCAACCTATATCACAAGGTTTATGTTTGTGTTTGAGTTCAGCCAAGAAAAAATTTGGCACAAGTTCATCAACTTATAAAATTCAGAAAAGAAATTCATGATTATATTTGAAACATACAAATCTGCAATTTTAATTTTTATTCAAATATATTATATATTAAAACTAAAATTAAAAACATTTAAAAATTTAAATAAATTTTAAATCTAACTTAAATATTAATAATAGTTTATAAATTTATAAATATTAATAAATCTTTCTAATTGAGAAGGCATAACATAAAAATACTACATATTTTTTTTATAAACAAAAAAAAGAGTTCACTTCCATTTCAAGTAAGCTCTCAATTTGCAAATATCTCATGAAAGGAAGCTATGATGTGGAAATGCTTCCTATGCTAATCTATGAGTAGAGAAATGTGGAAAAAATACAATCTAAAAGATTACAAGAAAGTATATGAACATAAAAATCACCATTATGCAATGATGTGTCCTAGGAACAACTTTTCAGAAAAAAACCCAACCTCAAAACTCTGAACCAATGTATTAATTACAATACACTCCAAGCAAGGAGCCTTCATAGAGAAAATCACCAAAAACCAATCTAGAGTGATTCCAACAACATAAATATACCTAAAAACTTACTATGAAACCTCCATCTCTAACATCCGATAAATAGGCAAACCATAAGCTAAGTGCTGTTTACCTAAAGCTAAAACCATGTGCCACATCTATGACCCAAAAGTAATGCCATATTTTTCCCCAAATTCAAACATCATTCTTCATGAGGCGGTCAACAAGCTATATTAGCAGATGCCTTGCACCTTATCATATTATGACATAAGTTGTCATAGCCTCCTTGAAATGGGCCCTCCATTTTGGCATATTCAAACACATTCAAAGTTGCATTATGAAGCATCATAACATGCATCATAAGTTGGTCAATTATATAACTCCCCATACACACTCACGTATGTCATAAATTATCTTACACTACTTACATCGTCATAGATACTCTTCCACATCTTACATGACAAGATATTCCTTTACCCACATCATAACAAAGTATATGCATACCAATAATGGAGAGCTCATAGTGAGATGCCCTTTTCTATAAGAGTTCACAATTAGTTAACAAAAAATAAATAAACATAAACATTAGAAGTAAGGTTTATGACACCTTTCCCAACATCTTGACCCTAAGCCAAATGAATTCTCCAAATAGACCTGAAATGCACTGACGTACACTCAGTTATCTTCAGGGCAGATATTGAAAGGTTTCAAAGTCACATCGCATTCCAGATAATGCAGATCCTTGCACCAAATGGAATGCCCTTAACAGCTTTGGCTCTCCTGTATCTGTAGTTGGGATCCGCTTCATACTCATAAAGAAAATGCTGCCCCATTTTACACACCAGTATTGGCTCTCACCAGCGATCTTCAGGAAAGTGGATTTCAGACGATCTCTTTAGTGTCTGTCTCCTTCCCTTTCGGTCGATAAGAAGCTTAAAAATCAACTTTTATCCATATGGATGATTTTAAAGATGAATTGAAAAAAAATTAGGTTATAGGTTAATTTTTGACGAATTTCAATTCTTTTGGTTGGACATTGATGAACTCTGGCACATCAATGCACAAATAAAGAATCAAAAGCCCCTCATTAGGGCTTTAGAGCATCCACAATATTATAGCATCAAATTTTGAGTTTCTTCCAACCTTTGTCAATTTTTCGCCAGACACCCCTCTTACTCGACTAAACAATTCTGTATTGTCATGGATCGTAATAGCAATATTTATCCATAAGCAAACAACCTTTTGTAAGCTATAGGCGGACATCAAATAAATAATAATAGTTGGGCTCATAAAACCAGTTGGAGTCTACAGTAGGATGCACATGCACATATTTTCAATATTGTCATTATCAATGCTCTAACCAATGGATTTCATACTATGTTTCACAATGTTAATCAAGTATGTGTACATATTATATAATATAAATAACAGCATGTAAATTATTAAATAGTAATACGTACACAAGCGTCAATCTCAGAAACCATAGGCTTCAGCCAAACATGGTTCATCGGGCTCATCTACAAGGACGAGTCACATGCTTAGGGCGTCCTTGCTATAATCCGCTGCACACCGTAAAATATTCAAAACATCTATGCTAGCAATATGATAATGGCATACACAGGGTTTGCAAATTACGAGACAGACAGATTGGAGCAAGGTGATGCACTGCATAGCAAAAGGTACACAGTGAGGCATGTGATACACATAATTGCAAGGCAAGCAGGTTTATACCAACGTTGGTGGGTGTGCACCAAGTTGATATGTGTGCAGTCCATAAAAGCAGAAATCAGTATTAAATTGCAATTAATTGCAATAAATCATTTCTTGGCCTGCTGGGTAATTTTTTATTCAAAATATTGCAGTCTTCTCCAGAAAATTAGTCAAACTGATCTTTTGGCCAAAAAATCACAATTTAATCGCAGTAAAACCATTGATTAAATCACAATTTTCCAAAAGACCATTATCTTTTTGCAATTAAATCATGATTTTGGGGTTTCTAGGTTATGGTTAGGGTTAGGATTTTTTATTCTGGCAGCATTTTTCTTCTGATTTTTCCCTTATCCTGACCAAATTTTTTGCCAATTTGTTCCTGAGAAAGATTGCTGCTGCATGTACCAATGGATTCCAAAGTAATAGCAAGCAATAACATGGAGGTGATGGAAACAAGATATCAGTGGGCAGGGAACTCATTTGCGTCAATACTTAAGGGGATCATAGACCCACAAAAATTAGATAATGTTTAGGCATGTAATATTGAATGTAATAATTGTTGCCTTGCCATGCAAGATATAATGTGCCCATTTTTTAGAAGTGTGAAAGAATGTAATAGTTATTGCCTTGCCGTGCAAGAACTAATGTATTCATTTCTGAGAAGCATGAAAGATTTGTAAGGATGGAAAGTGAAGATAAAATTTCATATGGTAGTGTGAACTGTTGGGTGTAAGAGGTTGAGGTAATTTTCACTTTATTCCAAAAATGTAGTCTCATGATGTGATGGCAAGGAGGAAGAACCATTAAAAATGTTATTAAATTGCAAGTAGTTAAGGTTTATGGTTTAGGAGTGACAATAGGGCGTTGGAAAAAAAAATTCTTAAATATAAGACAAAGACCCTGCATAATCAAGTGAGATAGGCTAATACAATTGTCCCCATTGAACAAGTGAAATTAGGTCAAGGAACCTAAAGTAAGATCAAGTCAAATAGAAAGCAAGATCCTCCAAACAAAAGATGCTAGGATGGATAGTCGTGCATCAAGGATTAGCCCTTGAAGCCCGGTTGACTAAGGTCCTTATTGGAGATCATTTTTGCATCGTGGAGAAAAGAGGATACAATTTAGCACTAAAGGGTTTTGGCGTTGGTTAAGGGCTGAATTCAATTTCCCTTTATGTCATGTTCCCCTTTCCAGTAAGCCACAAAGGAGAATTAAGATATTGTAAATATTGCAGAAAAAGAAAAAGTAAAAAAAATATAAAAGTAAAGCAAAAAACAAGAAAAAAAAAGAGATGGCCGCCTCAAATATGTTTGCTCTTGAGCCCTCATTTGAGCACTTGCTCACACAATCTTGAGGACAAAAACCCTGAGGATTGCTTGAGATACAAGGATAGAAACCCTAGGGCATCTCAAACGGAGACTAGGGATGAAAATGCTCAACCTTCCAATTGGTAGTTCCAATTCAGGAATTGCACAAAGTTTAAACATTTCAGAATAGTCCAGTTCAGTAGTTTCACAAAGGAGAATTAAGACAATGTAAATATTGCAGAAAAAGAAAACGTAAAAAAAAAATATAAAAATAAAGCAAAAAAACAAGAAAAAAAAGAGATGGCCGCCTCAAATATTTTTGCTCTTGAGCCCTCATTTGAGCACTTGCTCACACAATCTTGAGGACAAAAACCCTAAGGATTGCTTGAGATACAAGGATAGAAACCCTAGGGCATCTCAAATGGAGAATGGGGATGAAAATGCTCAACCTTCCAATTGGTAGTTCCAATTCAGGAATTGCACAAAGTTTAAACATTTCAGAATAGTCCAGTTTAGTAGTTTCAGTGTAGTCCCAATTTGCAGTCAACTTCAGCGCTTCCCTATTCCCAGCATAGCAAATCCAGTTAGCAATTTCAACACTTTCTTAGTTTTAGTACAGCAGTTCACTTACAGTTAGTTTCAGCACCTTCCAGGCAAAGTTACAACAAGAAAGGATTTCTAGGACACGAAGGGTGAGACTGCAGTCTACAACACAAACAGGAGCATTTTCAGGGTTCAGAATCCTTGTCAAACAAAGACCTCCATCAGTCTGCAACAGCAAGCCTATCATAAACTTGTAGCCCAATTTCATATCAGCAATTTATTCTCTCATAAGACTAGCAACAAAATTTGAGGTTGGATTATCATACTTAATTAATTAAGTTGTAACTTCAAAGTGCCTCTAGACTAAAAGAAAAGCTTCCATTTTGTCAAAAGAACAATTTCATAATAAATTGCTGCTTTCAGAATTCAGTAAGCTGTTATATTAATTTGCAACTAAATATTCAAAGAAATATTGTTCAATATTAACTATTAAGTTGACATGACATTTTACTCCCATCTCCTTGGTGAGGAGCTTTTCCAAGGGATTATTATGTGGTGGTGGGAAGTCACAAGAATCTGTGGCATACAATTTGGTAGTTATTTGTTATTTTTGGAAGACAAGATAAAAAGCTATTCCCTAGCAAAACACCGACCCATTTTATGAGAAAAATTTAAAGGATTTAGACAAGCTGAGCTTCAATGGTTTTGGTAGTATCTGAATTCATTTCTCAAATGTATGCATGGCCATTTGCTTTCTGTCAATGCCCATGCAAAGAGAAATTCCCCTCGTAATATATAATCAGAAAATCTTTATATATCAATAAAATGGAACACAAATCTATAATACTCCCCTCGTGTTTTGCACCTATGGTGTTTTTTATTTCTGTAGCTTTGTAAGTTCATTCATGGATCTGGTTCAATGATTAAAATTTGTTCATATTTGTATTTCATTTGGCATAGGTTAGGTAGTTGTTGCAACTCTACCTTTAATTTGTTTTAACCCTCTCCAAAACTGCAAGCGACACAAGCATGTCATTTAATTCCTTTGTTTGGCATTATTCATAAATCCACGGCGGGCATAGTTGTTTAAGAGCAAATAATGACAACAAATTTAGGCAGCAATAGTTTAGGGACTAAAATGATCAACTGTTGGCTGGACTATTTCTAATCCCCAAAACCCAACAGTGGGGAAAATTTACAAACACAAGTGGTCGATGTCGTTTAACATTGCAGGACTCCCGAGAAAAAAAATATTAGACCTCTTCTTGTGCCTTAAGCACAGGGAGCATATCAGCAAATCCATTAATATTTTCCCCCTCAAAATCTCTGGATAGGCTGCAGGTCCTAGAATGCTTCTGATGAGAGTATAACCTTCCCATTAACAATTAGAAACTTTTAAAGGGGATGGTGTTCTTCTTATGCCAGCAGACAGAAACTGCCTATAATAAATTCAGCATGGCTGAATCAGAGTAGTAATCAACCCAAAAACAAGTACTAGCATAAACATGACTTACTAGTTCTCTCAGGCCATATGCGCGTGGTACCTTCTAAATTTGATCAGGCTCCTTTCTAATGATGAAATTGCCATTACAGTGGAAACTTGGAAAGTAAACATCTGCTTGTACGTGTGGAAGACAATATGAATAAAAATAGCAAAGGAACTCATGCAAGATGGAAGAGCATAGAACATCACAAGGCATCACAGGAAAATTAGTAAATGACAAAAGCAATCAAAGATCACAAACCGTCCCTTATTCATGCAAAACAGCTTAGCTTTCAGGGCACAATGACATATATACTAGTTTGGCCAGTCCTTGCTTGCATGCCAAAGGACAGGGGTACAATATACACTGCCGGTTTCCAAGTTTTAGAGTAAAAAATGTTATACTTAACATCAAATTGAGACATAACTACAAGATGGATAGTCTTCAAAACCCTAAATATATTAAGTGACTGAATCAGGAAAATTAAAGACTTTTGCTATCAGCATGTAGATCAGCTAAACAAAGCTAAAATTAGTATATTAATTTCAATACTTTCAGTTCTGGTGAGCATAAAGTGACTGAGTCATGAAAATTAAAGACTTTTGCTATCAGCATGTATATCAGCTAAACAAAGCTAAAGTTAGTATATTAATTGCAATACTTTCAGTTCTGGTGAGCATACTTACGTTCATTTAATTATTTGATCCTTGAAACTGTAGTAAACTTCACAAAAACTTCAACATTTATGTGATCTTCTCTAGGACAATTTGAGCCTTCCAAACATGCTAAAAATGTCAACACATTTCTAAGAATAGTATAACTATTCTTCTCAGGCATAATTTCCTTTTGTGCAAAAACAGAAGTAAATCAGTGTGCAAATAACCAAATTTGGAGGAATATCTATGGCCTTTGTAGGATAGTAAACTCTCATTTAGCCATTATTGTATGATATACACAATAGCCGCTTCTAACCATCACAACTCATACCTCTTGATATCAGATGTCTGATAATCTATCCAAGGACACTCTCTTGAATTAAACAACATATTAATTAGTGTGGAATCAGATCACCAAAATGAGCAATCTCTAACATCACCATAACCCCAATTTCTTGACATCTTGTCTGTTCTCTATGTGTATTCTCTATAGTTAGAACACCTACTGACACCAAAATACCTGAACATCTTGTACATAGACTGGATAATGCATGCCTGAAAACTGTTGAACAGATTCTCACTCTTTACTTATTCCAGGATAAGTTTCATAATTTACATATTCTAGCTGTTTAGCCTGACTTTGATCTATAGGTTCTTAGACCTACATCTATAATTTGGAAGTTAGAAGAATATAACACTCAAGAAAACTATGAGATTCAGCTAGGATCTTTGTTGTAGTTTACATACATTATGTTGATCATAATTGTACAGCGTACCTATCAAGGAACACCTTGGTTCTTCAGAGTCGCTTCTTCCTTCAGGAGATTTTATGAAATCCAAGATGGCAACAGAGTTTGAGATGACAGATCATGGAGAGTTCCATTATAGTTGAGGTGTCTAAATGCACAGAGATAAAAGCAAATTCTTTAGGAACACAAAAATTTAATTGCACATCAATGTCTCAGATCCAATGGGTATGACAGGAATCATCTCAACAAGGAGAGATGCATTGAAAATCTCATCTAAAATTTTTAAATGGCAAACAATAATAAACTCAAAAAATGTTGTCAACAGATATGTGCCTTAAGGCAAAAGATAAAAAAGGATGTTACATGAAGTAGTCTTTATTAGAGTACAATCAGATGCCCTATATGTGTGATGATGGGTAAAACAAGTTATAGAAATGTTAGGGAGCAGTTACAAAAAATTTCAGGTTTCCCAAAGGAATGAATAGTTTCAATATTTTGTATCCAGTAACAGATTGCAGGATGCATTGTCACTTGTCAAATATTGTGATGTAGATTGGGAAAGAGATGTTGATAAACTGTTTGTTGATATTGATCAGCATCATTCAATAGAAAGGAGAGGAACCAACATCCCATCTCCCTTTCAAATGTAGACACAGAATATGCAGAAGCCTATTATTTGACCAAGGTTGATGTACAAACAACACCTAGAGGCAGAATTACAGTTTCAGTTCTATGAGACTAGGCAACTTACAATGTGATTAATGTAATTGCTTTGTATTTTTATAAATTTGTATATTGTGCATAGTAGAGGGTTTGGATGGATACCTTTCAAAATCTGGGTATTGTAAAGACTGTTCTTCCAGTTGATATAATATCTGGAAGATCTTTGGTACATTTTTAACACAGTAACTTTTATTAAACACGTACCAAACATCAGATCATTATCAAAATCAAAGTTGCTTGCCATTTAAATCCATGTGCTAAGGGTCATGAAGCATGCATTTGTTCTTCTAAGCTTATAATTTATAAATTATTATAAATACTGTTGGGCAAAATATACTAACTTGGTAAGATTTATCATAAATTCTAATATGACTCCAATACCAAAAACTCTAATACACAATTACCATAAAGAAAATCCCTAAAAAGTATCTGAAAGACAAAGAGCACCCTAGCTTTCTGTGATAGTGTCCAAAAGTGACCTTGAAATAATAGTTCAAAGTAAATTAGAGACAAGTCTGCAATAAGTTCACATATTATGGCAGGACTCACCAAGTCTGTGAAAAGCTTGCGAATCCAAGCAAGCAAGTGAGCAGAAACACATTAGATGAAATTGACTTGCCGAGGCTTTGCTAATCAGAACATAAAACTCAGCCACCTAAAACAAAGAAAAAAGAAAGAGCTTAAAACAATGTGAAACCTCACCAATGGCAAACTTGTAAGTGAATAAAGTTCTAGATCTAACTCTGCTTGTTTTATGTGTAAGTATAGGCTACAGGTGAGTTATTTCCAAGAACTTGTTGACTTCTGCTACTATGGCAATGCAGGAAATGAATGCACACTGGGAAGGATTTCAGGAGAAAAAGGAACAAAGGGAAAGGATTACAACTAAAATTGGGGATGTTTCTCCTCATAAGCTGTCATCTAATGTGACCCAAAGTTAAAACAGTGGAGCTGCTTCTACTGTTTCATGAGCATGAGAGGAAAGCAGATGAAATATGTTCGGTACTATTTTGACTTGCCATACTATCGCCAAGAATTAATTGATATCATTAC
>VDFB02160258.1:0-34445 GCA_007258455.2 Sequoia sempervirens | reverse complement strand
TTTATTACTTATAAATTTAAATTATTTATTTATTATTAAATCTTAATTTATTTTATATTTATAATTTATATGTTAAATTTTTTTTGTTTTAGATTAATTAGATGGGCGATTCTATTGGAGCCTTGCCCATGAAATGAAAAAGGACAGAAATTTAAGCTTTGTTTTTTTCAACGGCAAGCCTTTCTCTTTCTTGTTTCCAGATCTAAGCATATAGGAAGTAATTTTCTTTGCTTGACCAGATTTCTGATTGGAGACCAAAGTCCAATTCACACCTCTAGGAAAATCTAAAACATGCAGCTACTTTGACATAAGAGGCTTCTCTTTACACGGAGTACACATTTTTTTAAAGGGAATGAGAGGCTCTATGGGACCAATAGGAGGCTTGCTGGCTGTCTCTACTGTATGTGCTGAAGGGGATGATGTCTTTGCTGGCTATCTCTATTGTATGCGCTGAAGGGGATGAAGGAAAAACTTCATCTGTTTCTGGAGCTTTCAAATTTTGCTTCTTAGAAGACAAGAAGGGAATGTTGAGGACACTGCCGTAAGAGTTGGTACATCCTCCACCACAGAAGAATGAGAGGTAGGTGTTGGAGCGTCCACCACCATGGGAGCAACTGAGCCTCCAACTGAGCACCTAGGATAATAAAGTTTTGGGGAAGAACATCTTTCCAACATGTAGCTTGGATAGTAGTTTTCTATTAGTATCATGAAGTTTCCACAGTCCATAGTAATATTGTATTGAATTTCTCGATTGCAACAGTGTGATTTTTTCACATCAACGTTTCGGATTATACTCCACGAACCATCATCAGGATGCAATACAGATAGAGGGTGAGTGAAAAAAATAGCAGCAGACTTGGATAGATAAATAGGTGAGGGGTTGGGTTAGTCTAGTTGACACAAAACCCAAAAACAGGAAACCAATAGATCAAAAGGATGTAAGGAAAAAATCATCCTGATGATGGATCATAGAGTATGAAAAATCACCCTCTATCTGTATTGCATCCTGATGATGGGTCATGGAGTATGATCCGAAACATTGATGTGAAAAAATCATACAATTTCTATCCAGAAATTCAATACACTAGTAGTTTTGTAGTTAGGGCTAGAACAATCAGCAGCAATATGTCATGTAGCAAAGCACCTATGGTAGTGGAAAGCTAGTTCCTCATAATTCAAGGGCTGCTTCCAAGATCTCTCTTCCACATTCAGAACAATATATTTTGAGAGATCTTTTGAAATTTCTAGCTTAACCAAAATACGAGAAATTGTAGTGTAATAGAAAGCAAATGTCCCCACATCTGTATGTATAAATCAACTCAAGGAGTTTCCAATCACTGCAAAACAGAAGTTGAGTCAAAACTGGAGAGTGAGTTTTGGAAACCTAACCTGGGATTGTGATGACATAAAAAGATTGTGTTAGTGGATTGAAGTTTGGGAAGCATGGCTTTATAAGGAGAACATGTTTCCCCAACGCCTAAATCCTATCATGAAGATTAAAATCTCAATCTTTAGTGGATTCACACACTACTGTAAAAAAATCCTGTGCACGAGGGCAGATTTCAAGATGACTCCATGTGTGGTTGCCATGAGTCTGACAGCCATTTGTGAATCTCAGAAGCACTTGGCCAAAGCTGGTTAAAACAGCAGATTGAACTATATTCAGAGAAGAATTTTTCTCCTTCCAAGACCTCTTCACCAAACACTGGAACAGGGGGATGATTTGGAGCAGTAGAGGTGCGTAAACCCTACACTAGCCTTTTTGCAGCAGTCCATCCACTAATCCTGAAGCCTTCACACCTTAACATACAATAGAATCAAACAAAATCTTTGGAGACAGATTAGTGGGAGTAATATCAGAAACTGCCTTGGACCACCTTTAGTTGGTATATTTGAACTAACCTGTCCTTCTGAGCAGGACTAGAGGGCAGCTCTATTCACCTCCAGACCTGCAAATGAAACCTTTCTACCTATCGCAGCAATAGGCACAGCATTACTGCTAGCCTGGAGACTTAAACCTAGCAGCTGGTTAGGGTTAGGGTTAGGAGCGGAGCAGTAGCAAGGAGTAGACATTCATGATCTCTCTATTTATTTATGTATAGAATTTATTGTGTTAATAACTTGATATGTTTACATTTATTTATTGTCAATGATAAATTGTAATTTCTTTTACTATTTTTAATATATAATTTTTCAAATAACATTATATTATATATTATTTGTGCCACTGTCCTTAAATTTTCAGAAAAAAATTTTGCCATCCCTGAAAGTTGAAACCTGTCCTTGCATTCCTGTTCCAAAACTCTGTGAAAAGCTGTATATCGCTAATAACATAATAATCATTTATTAATATCATAAATGGGAGTGCATGTTTATATTTAACTACAATGGATATTTAGCACCATCTCTAGGAGCATAATGCTTTAAGTGCTAAATTGATTAATTTCCATTGTACAGTTGTAGTTACAAGTTCAGGATTAGATTAGTTTGATTCCATAGATTTCAAATCTTTGAAAAAAACAATATTCAGTTGGAGGGTTTAAATTTCATATCTTTTTCTCCAAATTTCCCTTGTCCTTTGAAATTTGGGGCTTGATAATTAGAAGTTAAAACATGCATGTTCAAATGATTGATCGATCTTTTGTTCTTGAAAAATTGATCAAAGTAGGTGTGTTAATTTCTCTGATCTTGGTGTTGGCATAATTTATGGTGAAGGTAGCCTGAATGATCACTGGAATCTAGGATGAAGCATGGCAACTTTACATCAACCCAAGTATTGCTGAAAGCAAAGAGATGGATAAACTAGTGTAAAACCATAAAAATATGATGGAGGGTTGGAAATGACATGGACATGGATAATCTATTGTAGAAGCCTAAATGATGGCTGGAATTTGAGATGAGGCACGGCAGCTTCACAGCAACTAAGTATTGATTAAAGCAAAGAGATGGATAAGCCAGTGTAAAGCCATGAAAATATGATGGAGGGTGGGAGATGAGATGGCCATGGATAATCTAGTGGAAAACCATTGGCCTGAGGAGTCAAAGTTTGAAAAGCTCTGCGATATGGAGTGTCTCCACTTTTAAACATGTTCCTCAAGCAGGTGTGGGAGGGTTTGGTTGGGCCAGCTACGCAGACACAATTTTAAACGAGACTAACTAATCAGAATTAGGTGGAATGTGAAAGAAGTTGTATGTGCAAGAGATTCTAACAAAACTAGAGGTTTGTTTTTAATGACTTTATTTCATTTCATTAGGCACAACATTTGCTGAAGATTTTGCAAATGGGGTAGCAAGCTAAGTGGGCTTGATTGAGGGGGAAACTCTATGGTTAAGTATGTTGATCTCCTAGGCAGTTTGGGTGCTTCATCCCTGTGTGATTCACCTAAACGCAATGAGTGCTAAGTAGATCACGTTCATGGGCATGCGAGTTGGGTTCTTTTGAACCACAACTCATGAAATATGGATCGATGAAGATTGACTCAAAACTACATCGTTGAATGCTGATAAATCATCACATATAACTGGAGGTTATTGGTGATTTTTGTGGTTACAGTAATTGTTCAAGTAATGCTGTGGTTCTCTATTGATTTTTGTGTAGACCCAAAGAGCAGATACTGAATTTCTATGTGTCAGAGGCAGCTCAAAAGGTGAATGGATAGTGGTGCCTAGGTCAAAATTTAATGGATACCTAGAACCATTGTGATCTGAGTCAAGCTGTGACATGCCACATACTCACCTTGGCCTTGCTGGAAGTCCTGCATGACTTGGGAGCCAACTCCAAATAGCAGCATGCCATCTTTTATGAAATCACACAAAGCTACGGGGCATGCCACAACACTTCAAGTGCCCACATCTCAGAAGATTTATGCAACTGCTGGCAGCATCCCAGATGTTATGCAACTTATTGGCTCTCCCTGATTTGGTGCTTAAGCCAAAGGTTTTCACACAGACAAAACTATGTACTGAATTCGTCACATTGTACTATGTTTGGTGTTACTTAAGAGCTGCTTCTTATTCCTGCAAGTGATTCATATTCACTTGGTATTTGCATTGCATTTTCAAGCTTTGCTATTGATTTGTGTGCCTTTTTTGGATATGAATGACTAGGTTTGAATTACAAGCAATTTTTATTTATGAATAGGAATCTAAGATTTAATTTTTGTCAACTTCACCAATTTAGATCCTGTCAAACATTCACTGCAAGTACACTACAATATCATTACTTGCAAACAGAATTGGCAGTGGGCAACTTAAATTCTGTAGAATTTGGATCATGGGAACCTTGCATGGAGAAAATCGTAAGGCCTAGGAAAACCAATTTATATTTGAGATGGTAAAATACAATATCCTTGTTGAGAAGCATTCATTAGTCTTCTTGGTTAAGTCGTAGCAAAAAGTTGTTCTTAATGATACACACACATGCTTTGGACCTTTGAATTACTAATCGACCATTTTAGAATATTAAACACTGGGCTTTTTTGATCAGTCCCATGCTGATAGCTATGCTTCCCTTGTTTGTTGTAATACATTTTCTCTTGCTTTGTCACCTTTGCCTCTCGTACCCTTGGTTCTTTCTATGCTACTTGTGCTCCTCATGGGGACTGAAAAGGACTGAGCCAACAACTACAGTATAGAAACTGGCCAACCAACAGCCTCTACTATGTCAGGTGGGAAGCCACATCATTATAGAGTAGGGGCCGCATTTTAAATAGGGGGAATATGTTTGATAGCAGGTGGAAAAGATGAGGAATAAATGGGTTACCCCTTTAACCAGAAAATTGCATGGAATTCTTCTCTCCCTCCCAGTGAAATACTAGATCCATCCCATTCCACGTTCTCTAGTGGAGGTAGGCCATAGATAGTAGGAGTCATTGGTGCAGAATCCAATCCCGGGCATGAGGAACTAAATATCTTGATCGCTTATGTTCAAAATATATTCCATGGGTATTGAGCATTAGGTAAATTATTGATAACTGTCACATTGAAAGGGATGCATTGGCTAGGGTAGTTTGATGCCTGTTATGACTTGCTTTTATCAAGGTCTAGGATGTGTGCAACCTGCTCTCTTGGTATGATTATGCATTCTGCTCATAAAATGTCAACAATTTGAATAATAAATATGCAGAGATCTGTAATGATAGAATGAGGGATGTATGCATTTGGCTATTGTGAAGTTTGTGCATAATTTATGAAACCTCTCCTAAATATTCACAAACTGTAAACTTTGGTGTTCGCCTGTATATACCACACTAAACATGTCCCAAAACCATAGGACATGAAATGGTGGCATTTGTGCTTTCATATTATGGCGGTTATTTTTAGTCGTTTCTTGTAGAGATTAATAAAATTTTCTGTTCCAGTTGTATTATCTTTCCTGCCTGTCCTCTATTTTTATCTCTCAATGATATTAATATTACATTCGCATATAACACATCTAGATTCTAACATTTCGGTGTGCTGTCTCCTGGATATTCCCTGGCACCTGGGATGTGGAATCAAGTGTTACTTGAGAGCTGCTTCATACTCGTGCAAGTATAATTCATATCAACAGACATTTATATTCACTTGGTGTTGGCATTACATTTTCGAGCTTTGCTATTTTTTCATGTGCCATTTTTGGATATAAATAGGAAGTCTAGTTTTTCTCAAAACATTGGGTGCAAGTTCATCACAATTAACAATATAATTGCTTGCAAACAGTGTTGGCAGTAGGCAACTAGAATTTTGAAGAATACAGGTCAAGAGAACCTTGCCTGGATAAACCAATTTATATTTGTGTTGACGAAATGTAATATCCTTATCGAAAACCATCCACTTATTTTGTTCTCAAAGTTGTAGCAAAAAGTTATACCGAATGGGATATATGTGCAGGACCTTTGAATTGTGATTTGACAATTATTAACTAAATATCATGAACTCTTATATTGATAACAGATTCCATGAATATATAGCATTAGGTAGTTTATCCATATGACTGTCACATTCAAAGTAATGGATGCATAGCTAGCAAAGTCTGATGCTGGTACGAATTGATTTTGTCTTTTTGACAAGGTTTAGGATATGCAACCTACTCATGTGGGGCAATTCTGCTCATACAATGCTTACAATTTTAATATTAGTATTGTGTAGATCTGTCATGATAGAATGAGATGTATGCGTTTTAGTGTTGTTAAGCTTGATCATAATTCTAAGTTACCGGGTTGTTAAAGTTTCAGCCCCATTGTTGTACTGGATGGGACAGGTTCAGGAACAGATTCTGTTATGTTGTGGGTTTGGCCAGGGTATGGCCTTGCTGCCCCAAGCACCCCATGGATACGTCTGGCCATGCCCTGTCTGTACCTGGCTGTTTTCAGGGAGAACCTCTTAACAAGTAAAAAAGAAATGCCATCAATAGAATGTAAAGCTTCCCCAAAGTTCATTCATTCACTAGTTTATTTATGTTACCAGTTGTACCTCAAAAATCGCCATAAATTTTTATTTGCTTTTCTATAAAAGTCCTTGCCCGCCTAAATTAAGCAATTCATGTTGCCATGGCCTCATGACAGCCAAGATATAATCGATGACATGCTGTTAACATCTTGGGCCTGAATAACATTATAGTCTATTTGAAATGTAAGCTTGTAATGTTAAATTTTTCTTCTTAGAACTTTAATGTACGTCCACTGAATTAGCATTATAGTCTGTTTGAAATTTAAGCTTTTAATAATATTATATTCTAGTTCATAAAAAATACTTTTGTGCTTTTTTCTAATTAATTTCTATTATAGTAAAGAAAAATAACCTTTTCAAGTTAATTTTAGTATTAATTACTTTACTTAGAGGTTGTCTAGGCTAATCTAATAACATTTATATACATAAACACAACTAACCTAGATTTATTAAATGTGAGAATATGATATAATATTGAATTAATCAAATTATCAATTGTGTTTTCAATTCTGTACTTCTTTTTGTGTGCAATACACACACACACACAAAGTTACTGATCTTAGCTGGGGTTTTGGTTTGTGGGTTTTGGTCATGGGTTTGGGTTCATCCATACAAAAACATATTCAAAAACATATTTAAAAACATCTGCATATTTGCATCAGTAGTTAAGTTTATAATACTGCATAACATAATATAATAAACAAACCCACAATGCCAAAATATTAAAAATGAAAAATACTACAATATCAATTAATCAAACTTGAATGTGTAATAATCACCCCTAATTTTTTTTTGAAAATTATTTCAACTGAAATGAGATACAAAGCAAGGTCCTTCTCATTTTTTTTGACCATCTAGTTCCCGAGATGGGCATGGTGAGAGCATACGGCATTCAAGACTATACAATTAACTGGAATGCTTGCAACTGAAAGGAAACTGCCAATCTCACTTATTCAATGGACTGCTTGTGCAACTGAAAAAAAGGAACAATACACACTTATTCAACGGAGTGTGATTACAAAGCAACCATTTATTCAATGGGTAAACAAAGGGTGGTTCTACTTATGCAAGAGGTTGTAGGTGTGAATGATTGGCCATGGAATTACCACTAACTATGAGCATCAACTTTAGATTTGTCATGAAGAGCATCAATACTAAAATCATTGGAGTGTACAAAATCCGTGTACATGAGTTCAACTGTATCTTGCATGTAAGAATCAATTAAGAGTCTACAAATTGCTGCCTTGTAATCCTCGTTGACAAAGAAAGGATGTCAGCTTTATAATATTTAGGACTCGATGCAAAGACAAGAAGATGTAGTGGGGTGGTCATTTTGTTTCATCTCTCTTAAATAATTTTCTCTGGTTGTTTGAAAAAAGTTTCTTCAAGATTATGCTTTTTGACATTTATGATGGCCTTTATCTTCTCAATCATTGAGTCATTGCCATCATATATTTCTTCCAAACAAGGCCTATCCATGGCTGTATAACAGATAATACTCAATATTGGCATTTACAATGAGGTAAACTACTTTGCTTTTGTCTTTCAAATGCCTTTGAATGAGATTTTTAGGGTTAGAGATACATTCATATCAAAGTCAAATGACTTAAAGCATTAAAAAATACTAAAAATAATTTAAAAAATGTTTGATTTGCCTGTGGGCTTTCAAAAACTGGTTTGGGTTCAATATGGGTTCACGTGGGTTCGTCCTAGACCAATCCACAGTCTTCAAAGCTTCCCATGGACACATCCTTGCCTGCGCTAAGCAGAATCTGGATCTGGTACAGATTGGACCCCAACCTAACATATACTTCTAGTGAACTGGTAACTCAGTGTATATATAATATATAGATGGCCGTACCTTGGTGTACTGTACCTGGGAAATAATTGCCATACTGCTATACCTGAACCCAAACCTGTACCTGAACTGGCAACTTAAGCATAATTGATTCAATCCATCCTAAATAATCATAAATTGAAATTTGTTGGTTACCTGAATAGACATCAGTAAGAAGATCCTAAGACTATAGAAGGTTGTGCAATGGTGTTGGTTGCTGCTTTGACTTAATGGAGGTTAGTTTTTAGTTGTTTATTGTACAATTTTATATATTTTATATCTATTTACGTGGTATTTACATCTTTACTATCTATTTACACTGTATTTCTATGTTTCACCTTCATCTTTTATTCTATCATTTAGTGCAGGCAGCTAGATTAGAAGCATTTTGAGGACAAGCAGTTTATTTTTCAATAAAGCTCTATGGGTGGTGTTTTCTACAAAATTATTATCTTATGTATCATTTAAGAAAAGAGTTTCTAACTTGGTCTCAACTATATTTCATTTTTGCAAAATTGATGACTTTATGCCAGAAAAGATCATTGATTATGCAAAGATCTTCGGGGCAATGATCTCACAGGTTGGCAGTAAAAAATTACCATTTTGTTATGTCATCGCCCATCGCCAAATAAGAATGGAGTTACAAATCACAAAAGTATGTTGTGTCAGACAACCTTCGGCCTTGCAATTTTTTTATTGGTTATAGTTTTCAAATAAATAATTGGCAAATCAATTTTAGAATAGTTACTAAGCAGTAGAAAAATTATGAAAATCTTACCAATCTCTTTGCTGGATTATTTTAGTGAATTTTTCATACTTTATAATTTTCTGTGTGTTTGAGTTGGCAAAAGCTTTTCAAATTTTTTATAAAATGTGTGTTGTTTTTAGCGATAAGCAGTGTTCCGTGGGCATGCATACCCCCCAAAATATTGCCACCTTTGGAGACGGGGATGTTTGGAAACATGCTGGTAATGGATAAAACATCCCTCTGCTGAGCCACCACCAGTGCCACCAGGGAGGAGATGTCCCTGGAATATCTCCCTTAGAGAGGGACGTTTCTAGTGTGTCCTCCAATGGGGACGTTGAAGGGATTTTCGGACGTCCTTAGGAAATTCAGCCAGGTCCCTTGAACGTCCTGTAAACTTGCAGCTGTCCCCCATGTCCATCATTTAAAAAAACTCCTAAAATAAAAAAAATATGCATTTTTTGAAAGTTTGGCCACTAACCCTAATCCACATAGTCTAATGGGCTCCACACGCACCCTAAACACTATGTTACAGAATTGTTAGAGAAATAGCCCCGTTTCCAAGTACGAGTCATACCAGAATCGGTTGCTAATGGGAATCGCCTGTGGAATCGAGCTAGTTTCAGTTTCTTATAACTAGAAGGAATGAGATCCTATGACAGGTCATAGTCAAGCTGCTGAAGAACCATGTCAAATAAATCTTACAGAAGCCCGTGACAAAGCTCTGCCATTGCCGCTTTTGTCACTTTGGCTGCGGTCCGCCCTGTTAAATTGTTGGCCCCAACCTCTTGGAAACCCGTGAAGGTGAAGAAACTGACATCCAAATGTGTTGAATTCTTGCCCGGAGGAACAACAAAATCGGAGAGGATATTAGGATCGCTAACAGTGAAAGCCAAGAAGATTGCCACTAAGCTGGCTCTGCTAAACTCCATTTCTCTTTCAATATTCGAATTTATAAACTGTTACAGCAATGAAAGTAAAATATCTATGAATGGTGGTGAGAAAGGATGATTAGAAAGCATGTATTTATAGGTTTGTTGTGGACAACAATGTTGAAGCCGACTTGTTTTGGCGTCTTCTCCCTGGAAATATAATTATGAAATTATATTATTTTAAATTTTGTATATTATTATATTAGTACATTTTAAATTTGTATATTATTATATTATTAGTATATTATATAATTATGAAATATGTATATTATATTGTTATATTTTAAATTTTAAATTTGTATATTATTATATTATTATATTTTAAATTTGTATATTATTATATTAGTATATTATATAATTATTATATATTATATTATTATGAAATATGTATATATTTATTATTTTTATATGTTTTTTGTATGGACATACCCATACCCAACCCCCAAATTTTTTTTGTCATACCAATGTACCCGATTTTGATTTGGTAACTTAGCCTAAACACTAAAAAAGCTATAAAAATTGCATAGCCTTCATCATTTAGGATGGGCAGATTCTTCAGCTTCGCTGTTAGTTGTTTGAAGAATGAAGTTTTGGTTTGAAATACTAAAATAGTGAGGACTTGGTGGTAGAGAAAACATAGTGATAAAATTATGGCAATGGCATGCCCCCAGACTCCCCTCCAAGCTGCTGTACCCCTGCCGTCCCCAAATCAAGGTCCTTGGTCCCCCATCCCCAAAACCTGTCCTTCCCCTGTTCCAAGGCTCTGTGGATTATAGGTGATAAATAAACTTAATAATATAAGATGTCAATAAATTTATATCCAGTCTATGTTATGTTTATACACACTCTTTGTTTGGTTAAACTACCAACCAAACAACCATGATAGTTAAATGGATATAAACTTGGTATTAAAATTCTTAAAACTGAAGAACTAGCTGAATATTTCTGAAGGCTGAGTTTTATATAGGCATGCATCTAGTGTAGAATTTTGACAGGGACTAATAAAAATATAACAGAGAATGAAAGTAGGCATCCTCTTCATTTTTTCCAAGTAGTATTAATGTCGATGCTTATTGGAAGGCCTGCGTGCAGGTTTTAAATGAATGGACTCGAAATACAATTGACTGTTCCATATTAACCTTCCTGCTCTGTCATTTTACCAGTAAGCTTATTACTATATCCAATGAAGATTTAACTTCATCTCTGCTCTTGTGAATGCCCTGTTGCAACTTGAATGATTTTCCATCTTCATATCTAAGAATTTCACAAAACCATTCCCATTATCTGCACCATGATGAGGCTTGTGCCAAAATCCCTGATTTGACCCCTTTTCATTTATTTTTCCCTAACAATATATTCCTTAATTTGTTTGCCCTTCTTGGTGTCAGTTACTATCAAGTCCATCACCAATCTCAAAATTTGAGGATTTTTGTTTGAAATCTAGTTTGATGCGTCTATCTATTTGCTTTCTGTCCCAAGAATACTTTGTGACTACGTTTTTATCGCTGATGCCTTCCATGCACAGAAACCCATGTAGCCTGTTATTTTACTGCCTTCTATCTTTTGATCTTTTCAGATATTTCTCAAGTATCATGAATTAAATGTGGGTGTTGTTACTTGGGAAGTCAGTAGCATTAACCTTTGTTCCTTGAGGTTTGCTCCTTTTGGCTTGGAATTTAGTCATGGGTTTGTGCCACAAAGTTTTCTCCCTTTGGCTTGAAAGGTGGCTGTGGTTGTGTTCCATAAAATCAATTTGATCCAGTAAATAGATTCAGGGTGTATATGTTAAGTAAATCAATTTTGGGGGGATTCTATATTTATGTCAAAATATTTTGCTTGGCTCCCTGAATTTGTTTCATTTCCTTCTAACCCACTTTCTGGCTAAATTATCAGTAGGGATGGTAGTTTCTACAGAGTTTGCACAATATCCACTGTTCAGAATTTCAAGGGATTTCAGGAAAATGAAAGTTACAGTATAAACAAAAATTTTGACCATATGTTTTAGAATACCATTTTAGCCAGGAAAGGTTTGAAATGCTGTGAAATGTGAATGAAACCCTAAAATGCATTTTTCTCATAGTGGCTAGTGCAAGGCAATAAAGGTTCTAGTTGCTTAAACCAGCAGAGATACTTTTTCAAAAGCATTCCTTGTTACATTGACAGGGCTATGATTCTGGCATTTGACCAAGTTAAATGAATTATGCAATTTACTACCAAAATTTAGCAAAATCTGCATGTTTGTCATTTGTATACATCTTCCTTAACAATTAGTTCACGCTGAGTATTGGGTTTTCAGAATTAAGGGTAATGTTGTTCCTTTCTTTCTTGTGTTATACATTTGTCAGGCAGCTATTGGATGGTAGTTGTAGGATACAATTTCATGTTGAAATGTTATTTTGGAAGTTTGGACCAGTAGTACTCCTCAATAGTTCATATTTGCAGAACTGGTTGTTATGTCTGGATCTGTAGTGGCTTAGCTGGGATGCTAGGTGTAGCATTTTTGTGATATTCTTGTGATTTTTTGTTTTTTTTTTCAATTTTGCTTTATTTAGAGGAATTCTCTCTGAACATGAAATATTTAGTATACGTCTCTAGGAGATCCGGGAATACAATTTTATTTTATTTTGTACTTGTGTGTGACTCTGTAGTTAATATTATGCTGTGTAATCCGTGCAGTTGAAGAGTCACAGGCATTCAACATATGGTTCGTTCTCAAATTTACCTACAAATCTTGAATTTTTTTTGCAAGACTCATATCATGTCTCTTCTGTTGCTTGTGCGGTTCGAGCGAATTGGGAAGAAAAGTTTTAGTAGTTTGTATCGAGGCATATATGTCTCTATCTTAATTAATATTTCTTGCAGTCATTATTATTTTGACTAAATCTGTGATTTAAATTAAAAAAAGAAGCAAAAACAAACAGAGGAAGGATTTCAGATGAAGGAAATTAGAATAGTCTCTACTCCATTTCTCCTACTCCATGTTATATGTTATAGCTTACTTGCTTAAGCTCTTTCTAACACCGGTTACCTGTACTTTTGATATAACCAATCTGAATTTTCAAATGGCCAGTAAGTAGTTACAGATGTTTGACAGTGAGTTCTGAGGGGGTTATTGTTGAGATGAATCAATATGGATGTGGGGCAGAGAGAAGACCTTGCCAATGGATGATCAAGGTAACAAACTTTTCATTGTGTATGTGAATGACTTTGCATGAATAAAATAGTTGAAAAATTTGAGAATGTTTTTAAAGAGATTGAAATCTTCTTGGTGTTTCTGGACTTCCTGATGTGGTCGTATAATTTGATGATTTTCTTTGCTTTGTGTGGATGAAAATTGCTTTGCATTTACTTTCTGTAGTTTGCTTAAAAGAGGTACATAGTTTATTAGTTTAGAAGCTCTGATATGGCAAAACGAGTTGTATACAATAAATTGTGATATTGTAACTTTGACCCATTTTTCAGTTTAGGTTAATAGAGGGAGGTTCAAGATATATCTGTTACTGGGATTTCTTTTCTGCAACATAGAGTACTCGGGGAGGAGTAGAAGTGACCACACAAAGTTATGCCATCACGTATTAACGTTTGTGTTGATTTCTTTTGATGTGATGGACCAACTTTCTCTTCTATCAACCTGGAATCTGGGAAGAAAATTTGTATTTACCCAACTATTGGGTTGGTTGAACGTTTCCTTTGTACATATTGGCATTTGAGGAAAGAGTCTTAGATTGCCTGTTGGTAAGGCAAATACTTTTGAGGGTTGGTGCTATATCCACATTTGTTGATCGAAATGAGATTTTCAGCTGTGAAAAATATAGTCATGATAATGTTGATTGTTATGTCTCAAGAACGGTAAAAATTTATTTCTTGGAATTTGTATTGATGTAGCTTAAATTGAATAAAAATATTCTCCGCTAAAGATTTCTTTTTCTGCCATTTAGGTATTTGAGGGCTGGGGAGGCGGGCAGGTATTGTTTAAGCAACCACAGAAAGTTATTCGTTGTAATGGTTGCCATTTGAGAAAACATTATTCTGAATTGTTTCTTGTATAATGAACAAATTTGAGGGCATAGATAGTGGTTTATCTGTTGGTGGAAGAGAAGTTTTTGACTGAAATATAATACCGAGAACTTTGGTTGTTCCGTGTCCTGCAAATGATAGAAATTCAGTTATTGGATAATAAAATTGATATTAGATAAACTGATTAAAAATGTGGATCTGGTTCTTGATTGTGCAGTAGTGTTCACTGAATCTCCAATTATTTATTAACATTGAATGAGCATGAAGAAATTTTAGACTATGATGAGTAGAACACAAAAAGTTAGTTCTTTGCATATGAATTCTTTGTAAGGATTGCCATTTGAGAAGACGTTATAAATTGCTGCGGAGTTTAACTAATCAATTTGAGGGTATAGATGGTGGTTTGTATTATGTCTGTTAATAGGAGTGAGGTTTTTGGCTGTGAAAAATATACCATTGAGAGTGTTGGTTGTTCGGTCTCCTGTAAACGATCCAAACTCATTTCTTGGATTATAATATTGATCAACATAAATTGAATATAAATGGGCACCCGATTCTAGAAATTTTGAATAACATTGAATGAATTTGAAGAAATTGTTAGACCATGATGACCAGAGTGGGGTACTCGAGCAACTGGGCGCATAAGAGAGGCTTTCAACATCACGAGCAGGTGGATTTATTGGTTTATAATGTGATGGACTTGCTTCCCGAAATTACTCTCCGCTTTTATTGTTTTATTAGAATTTGTATAACTTAACATGACGAGCAGGTGAATTTATTGGTTTATAATGTGATGGACTTGCTTCCCGAAATTACTCTCCGCTTTTATTGTTTTATTAGAATTTGTATAACTTAATCGATCCTGGAAAACTTTCTTATAATTTCTCTTGGATTAAGTGTTAAGACGTTTAACATTTAAAAGAGTATCGTATCAATTCTTACGAGAGTTTACAAAGAGAAAAGTGAGTGATATTACAAGTTAGCTTTCTCAGATAATTTCACACTTATCATAAAGAGGGTCAAGCATTGCAAAATGCAATTGAATTATATCGGGTGGCAACAGTTATGGTCATAGTTATCAGGAGCTTCGTGCCCTGATTGGATTTCAGATGGAGTTTCTTTGCATCTCCTATAAATCTATTACTAGCAATCGCACCTTGGTGTGCAATGGGTACGCCGAAGATGTGTGGAAGGTAAATTAAGGAAAATTTTGGTCTATTTTTTGCGTACACTTGTGCAGTATACATGAGGTCAATTGGTAGTCCATTTAGAAAATGATGTTTGTGCAAAAAGGTCTCAAATTTCAATTGAAAAGTGACAACTAAAACAAAACCTCTAAATCAAGAAGATAATCAAGCTCCATCACCAATAGGCTCATGTTATGCTTCAAATAGGGAGAGAGGGAGAGGAAGGGATGGAAAGAGGGAGAGATATGGGGGTAAGAGCAAGAGAGACAAAGGGGTAAGGAGAGATAGAGATAGAGATGGAAATAAAAATAGAAATGGAGATGGAGATGGAGAAGAGGGATATGGAGAGGAGAGGGAGATACATAGAGAGAGGATAGATGGATAGATAGAGGTGGAAGAGGTAAATATATAGAGATGCAGAGAAAGGGAGAGAGAGGGAGAGAATGAGAGAGGGAGAGATAGAAAGACAAAGATATAGGGAGTGATATATAAGAGGTAGAGATGGAAAGATATAGGGGTAGAGAGACATGGAGAGATAATAAGATAGAGATAGAGGGAGTGATGAAAGAAGAAATATGGAGAGATAGAGATAGAGAGGTAAAGAGATAGATATAGAGATAGATGTAGAGATAGGGAGGGAGAAACAAAGAGTGTGTGTGTGTGCATATATGTGTGTGTGTGTGTGTGTGTGTGAGAGAGAGAGAGAGAGAGAGAGAGAGAGAGAGGGGTGATAGTTATGTATAAATATACAGAGGGAGGGAGATGAAGGAGAAAAATAGAGATAGGAGAGAAGTATAAAGATATAGAAAGAGGGGGAGAGGGAGAGAGATGGAAAGAGGGAGAGATATGGATAGAAATGAGAGATGGAGAGATACATACAACTTGGGAAAGAGGGGGTGAGATGCAGAGAATCAAAGACAAAGACAGATAAATATAGAGAGGTAGAGATGAAAGGAGAGACAAAGAGAGGGATAAATACAGACAAAAAGAGGGAGACAATGAAAGAGGGGGAGTTGGAGAGCAAAGATATAGGAAGTGATATATAGAGGTAGAGAGGGATATAGAGAGAGTAGGAGAGATGGAGGGAGAGATTGAGTGAATAAGTGAGATATAGATAATGAGATATAAAGAGTGAGGGAGAGGGAGAGATGGGAAGATAGAGATAGAGGGGGGAAGAGAGAGATAAAGGAGGTGATAGAGATAAGTAATAGAGATAGAGGGTGGGAGAGGCAGAAATAGGGAGGGAAAAATAAGGATTTTGTGTGTGAGAGTGAGAAATATATAGAGAAATATAGGGAGGGAAAAATAGGGGGTGTGTGTGTGAGAGATATTGAGATAGAGATAGAGAGGGATATATATAGGGAGAGAGAGAGAGGGAGAGAAATAGAGAGAGGATAGAGAAGTAGAGAGATATAGAGAGTGATAGGGAGAGAGAGAGAGGGGGAGAGATAGAGAGATATATACATTGGGAAAGATAAAGGGGAAAGAGAGAGATGCAGGGAGGTAAGGAGAGAGATATATACATTGGGAAAGATAAAGGGGAAAGAGAGAGATGCAGGGAGGTAAGGAGAGAGATATGGGGGAGAGATAGAAAGGAAGAGATAGTTATGAAGATGAATATGGAGAGAGGGAGAGAGAAATGGAGATATAAAGAGGGGGAGACAAAGAGAGGGAGATCTATGGAGGGATAAAAGGATATAGGAAGTTATATATAGAGAGAGGTAGCGAGAGGGAGATATATAGAGAGAGAGGTACAAATGTGGAGATATAGGAAGAGAAAGAGCGATATCTTTATATCTCTATCTCCCTCTCTATCTCTATGTTTCTCATTATCTCTTTATCTCTCTTCTTCTCTCTACCCTATTTCTATTTATATTTGTCTTCCCTTCTCTCTACCTCTATCTATGTTTCTCTATTTAGCTCTCTTCATCTCTTTCCCTCTCCCTATCTCACCCTTACTCTCTTTTGCTATCCTTATTTATCTCCCAACTCTCTCCCCCATTCCCTCTTTATCTCTCTACCCCTCTATATTTTTTGTCTCCTATTTCTCTTTATTTCTCTCTATCTCCCTCTCTATGTGACTCTCTCTCTCTCTCTCTCTCTCTCTCTCTCTCTCTCTCTATATATATATATATATATATCTCTTTGTCTCCTCTCTATCTCTCTATCTCTTTGTCTCACTCTCTATCTCTCTATTTCTCTCTCTATCTCTATCTTTTTTCTCTCCTCTCATTTTGCATCTCTCTCTCTATCTATTTTCCTCAAGTGTGCAATGGGTACACTAAAGAGGTTATAAATGTGAATTATCATATCCTTAATCAAATGATAGGCTACCCTAAGCATAAATCCCTAGGGACATGTGCGATCCTTGGATTGTTGGCATGAAATAACTAATCAAAAGTTATCTTCTCTCTCGCACACACTTTATAACTTTTAATTTAAATTTTAAGTTTGAAATTCATTTTATTATATAAATAAAAATAAAAATTAGAAATATAATTATTATACAATAATTAAACTTTAATAAGATAAATAATTATAAATTAAATTAATTCTATATTTTTTAATTATTATTTATAATTTTATAAAAAGATAAATAATAAAAATAAATTTCAAACTTAAATATAAATAAAAAATAAAAATAGAAGAAACTAAATGTAGAGACAAAATATATCAAAATCCAAATATTAATAAACACAATAGTTTAAAAAAATTAATAATGAATAATACAAATTTTAAGTTAATAAATAATTAAATTAAAAAAAACAAAATTTTAATTTATTAGAATTGAAATATTAATAAAATATGTATCTAAAAAAGATAATTAATATATTGCAAACAATATTAACATTAATTGAAAGATAAATTCAATTAACAAATAAAAAATTATAATATTATGGAATTAACCATAAATATAGTTAAATTATTAAATATGTTAAAAATTTTAAAAATGAAAATGATACTCCAAATAAATATTATAAATAAAAATAAACCATGTTAAAATTGTTAACCATGTTAAAATTGTTAAAGGCAAAATTTTAACTTTTACATTAAAAATTACAAGTAACACCAAACTTAAAAAGTTAAAAATTAATGAAATCTATTAAAAAGGTAAAATGTCAATTCATAATAGTGGGTGGCGGAGGGAGGTGGCATCACTTGCCACGGTGGATGAATGTCAAGCTTTGGTGTAGTGCGGTGGCAGCGTTTATGGAATGGTGTGTCGGGGTGTCTTGTTGATGGCTCTCGACATGATGCCAAGGACATATACGACACCTGCCTCCACGCATTGTCATCCTTCTCTGTAACTTTCAACCATTGATTTTCAAAAGTAGGTCATCCACTTCATATAAGGAACGCCTTCGCGTAATAAGTATCCTTTGAAAATGAAGAAACTTCAAATAGATAATTTTTCAGATATATTACATAAATACATTTGATTTTTGAAGTGTTGATATGTGGTTGATAAAAGTTAGAAGAGCTAAAAATATACATTAAAAGACTTGTATTTTCAATTTATTTTATAAAAGTTGAGTTCTCTGTGGTAGAAAATTTTCTTATTAAATTCAAAAGAGGTAAGAATATGAAGTGAAACAATAATAAGGCTTACGATGTGTACATGTATTGGAAATTTATCAATTGATGTAAAATATAGTCATTTCCAAAGAGCTCCATACTATTATTTTAAAAATAATGGGATTCACCTCATGGTTTTTATGTTTTTATTTTTATTTTCATAATGATGATTATCACATATCAATATAATTAAGCTATTTCAATACTTAAAAAAGTGAGTTTTATTTTGAATTTAAGCATTTTAGTATTTAACATTATATATATATATATTCTCCAAGCACCTATCATCAACCTTTTTTGAAAATGGTGTACTAGTACTTGTCACCACCTCTTGCACCGGTACCAATACTAGTCTCCCGATAATTATTGCTATGGTTTGAAGAAAATTCTTGATGTATACATGTTTTTCTATAAGAAAATTAATAAGCAAGGAGATTGAATAGATACAATATCTAATCCAAATCTCCAACTTATGATTTTGTCTACTACTAATACTTGTCTTTTGGTAACTATGAATATGGTTTGAAGAAAATTCTTGATTTATACATGTTTTATAAGAAAACCAATAGGCAAAAAGATTGAATCAAAGCAATTTCTAAACCATATGGTTCAAAGAAAATTCTTGATTTATACATGAGTTTCTATAAGAAAACCAATAGGCAAAGAGATTGAATCAATGCAATTTGTAAACCAAATCTCCAACTTTTTCTAATTATATGGGATAAATAGGTTTTGAATGGACCCGAAACCATTTACAAACAGGTTTTGATGGGGACCCAAAACCCACTCAAAGAAGAACAAGCTGCACATGAATACAACATAGACAACTGGCAACGAACCAACAGTAGATCACCAAATGAACATGACTACCCAAATTTGCACAAATCAGAAAAGGTTTTGAAGGGAACCTTAAACCCAAAACAACCAAGTTTTACAAGGGATCTTGAACCCAAAACGGGTTTAGAAGGGAACTTGAAACCCTTTTACAGATAGATTATAGGGATCATAATCCCTCTCAACAAACTGGGTTTTAACGGGGACCTTAAACCCACCAAACCCTACTTGCAATAGCCAGGTAGCAACAAACCAAGCATGCATACAAAACATTGCTGAGCCAACACAACTCAAAGTAGTCAGGCGACAAAAAGCACACCACTTAAGAAAACAAAATAAAGAGTAAAAAAAACTTCCAAATTGATGAAACTCACCACCCAACTCTTCAATCCTCCCTCTCCACCTCTAAAGGAGAAGAAACTAAGAACATTGTTTTCACAACAACAACCGCACTCTAGCAATTGCACTCTCCACCTCCATAGGAATGGCCTCCACCTCAAAAGGACTAGCAGTAGAGAAACCTTGACACAAACACACACCTCCACCTCAAAAGAAAATGCCTCCACCTTGATAGGAGAAAATTCCACCTCTAAAGGAAATTTAAGGTCCAAGGAAAATGTAGAAACTCTTGCAAAAATAGCAAACTTAGAATCCATAGGCAACATGAGACCATTATGATCCAACCCATACTTGAGGGTAGCCATGAGAGTGAACAACAGAGTGAAAATCTCCTTAACCACTCCACAAGAGGACACCCTGCCAAAGAAGAGGGCAACCATTGGTTTCACCAGCTAAAAGAACAACTGGGACAAGAAAAAAACCTTCAAGCAACGCCCAACCAACAACTTCAAACCCCAAAACAAAACACCAGAAACACCCAACTGCTCCAAGAACACCAAGAACAAGAAGGACCAAAGCCCTGCCAAACGAGAAAACTCAAGGTGCACCTCCAACACCAAGAAAAACACCAGGACATGAGCAAAAGAGACAACTTGGAGGAAAAATGAAGAGAGGCCAACCCCTTCCAAACCCAGGCACAAAACCAAAGCAACAAAATAGAGAGCAAACCACCACTTCGTAGAGGTCTCAGTAGAAAAATAAACAATAAGCTCAATGCTCTTGAGACCCGAAAAGCCCATAACAGGGAGCAACTTAGAAGAAGTAACAAAGGAGGAAGGATGAGAACTCACCCAACAACCCCAAAGAGATAGAAAAACCAGCTCCCAAAAAGTCACATCGAAAGGGCACAAGAAAAAGCCCCAACATGTGGCACAAGAATAAAGCCACCACCCACAACAAGCCGCAACAAAGGAGAAGACTTTAGATATTGTAACCTGCAACAAACAGACCACAAAAGGTACCGCAAAAGAAAGAAACTGGAGGAAGAAAGAAAGCTTCGCCCCCACTAGAACAACAACCCAAACAATGGACACCTAACGCACCAAGAATAGGCCCAACAATGAAAGGAAAGACCGCAAGAACTCCCTCCATGCCTCATCGTCGTCATGATCTGAATCCGACCCATCGCCTCCAAAATCTTCAAAAGAATTCAAATTCAGAGCCTCACTCCTCTTCCCGCTCGGAGACATCTCGCTCCCTTCAAATCTCTAACTTGTTATTGTAGTGTGATTTATACATTATTGTAGTGTAATTTATACATACAATGGATTGAAGCAAGAAAGCCAAACTTTGACAATGGTAGAATTATTTGAGAAGAGGCACAATCATTTTTAATTATTTTGATGCCCAAATGTGCTTTTATTGTCCAACAAAGGTCCAACCTCCTGCATCATTAGAAAACCTTACTTGTGTCTCTTGTTGCGAACAAGCCCTTTTTTGTTCCCAGGCTATGCCTCCAATACTCAAGTGTCTAGCACTTGACTTGACTTCACAAACCTCATGGAATGGTAGTGCATGTGGATCCTTCTCACAGATCTCCTTCACTTCGGTGCCCTTGGTACTCCTCTTTTTGCCCTTGACATACTTCCCTTGCACCTAGGGCAACCTTGTCTACTTTATTGGATTACTGTTGCGCCCTTGCACAACTCTTCTTTGTCCTACCAAGTTCTTGCCCTTGTGTCCTCCATATGATGGGCTCCTTGTGGAACTCCAATATTCACCTCCATTCAGTATACACCCTCGACCCATTATGATCCATGACATTCTCCCTGAGCACCCAAGCCAAGATTCTTGACCTAACAGTGGATTACTTCTTATATCCACCTTATTTCCTTTGCTCACTTACTTGACCTTACTGCTCCAACTCTCACAACTAATAGGGACTCCTTGAGTCCTTGTCCATCTTTGCAAGATCTCCTTGGACTGGCTCCAAGCCTATGTTTACATGACCTTGTTGGTGAACCTTGTTCCTCATGCATTTGATGCATTCCAACCAATTGCATGCACACATCTAAATCCAAGCTGTTCACGACAATTTTACTCATAGAAAATAGGTCGAATAAAATCTCCATAGACAAGACCACAAAAAGCCTATCCTTCTTGAAAGATATGAAACAAAGACAACTTAAAGGGAAATTCTGCATTCACAGGACAAAGATTGGCTTTCGTTCAATCCCAAGTTTTCGATAACCAAGTCATGGTTGCACTAGGGTCGCTCTCGGGTAATGATGTGATATTGCTGTTGATCTCAAAGGGACTATTGTTCGTCTTTGAACATTTTAGATAACATTCTAAATTGAAACGATAAGCTTGAACATCATGAAACCAAAAGATTTACCATAACATTTCATGAAACATCACAAATTCCTTGCGATCACTTAAGTAGATTTAGCATTAAGCATTCAACAACTTCATGGAAAATAAAAGATTTTCAACAAAATTCTTTCCATTCATTAATTTTTTTTTTGGAACATTTTCAAATATTAACATCTATTCTAAAACAAAATATAAAAAATACTGAAAATAAAAGTTTCTCCCGGTTATTCTCCATGGATGCCCCAAAGAATTAATTAAAACAGAGCAAACTGCTTTATATTTCACCAGACTACTTCACAACTATGTATAAAATGGTGCAAGCTTTTAAAGAGAGGGTTTTGTTTATGGACATCGAGTAGGTTCTGTATGCACCCTTAAACAGTGCAACATACAGTCTTGTTCGACCGAACTTACAAAACCAACTACAAAAGATACTGAGATAGGTAGCTATCCATAAAGCTCTGATATCAATTATTGTCTACGTGCATAAAAAGTTTTACGCTAGAATGGTTCAGAAAATAGGAAAAAAGAATAAAACTTAAAAAAGTTTATGCTCCTTCGACATCCACAAATTCTTTACTTAAAATAAAAATGAAGCATCCTCTGGCCTTTTATAGAACACAAGGCTCAGATAGGATAAGACAAATACACGAGAGGAAATCTAAGGGACCAATCTCATCAAGACACATGGAATATTGTGACCAATAGGAGAATTGCAATTGAAGTCAATGGAAGTCAACTCCAATTACTCGTTGAAGCTCTTCGGGTTCTACTTTTTCATCTGGAATCTTCGCTAGGATGATACTTCAAATCATGATAATATGTAGGGGCTTCCCATATATTCAGAATGATAAGGTGGTTTTTTCGCCCCTACACTTCATTTGGCTCTGGTTCTGTCACTCTCGGGAATGGGTTCTCCCGAAAATTGGCATTTTATCCCGTCACATGTGAAATACCGAGATCCCCAACATTTCCGGTGGACTCAAAGCCATTTGCATTATCACCTCCCAGAGTGATCAAACCAGACTGACAATTATTCCTTCCATGATTCAAGTGTTAGTACAAAAATCTCATAATTAACACGCCTTTCAAAAAGCATATCATAAATCCTTGTATATATACCGGATAATCGAGATCATTAGACAAATTTAAAATTTTTAACATTACATTTCACATTGCAACCTGGTACCTGGTACTCGGTATTCAGCTTTACCCACTTACTTTCTCAAACCTCAGTTATGCTGGAACTCCACTATACCAGATTCCTTCTTACCGGAAAGCTTCATATCATATTGCTTCATACCGGACCATAGTCTTTCGATTGAACTTCACATTACCTTTCGCCTTTTCTGTGTTTCCGGTACTCGGTATCTAATGCACGAAACACTTACAATACGAAGTACTTTCTTATTATCAAAGATTTCTCTTCCTTTCTTCACTTCCGGTGATCTTCCAATTAGTTAGCTCCTGCCATAAGAGTTATATTTTCACTTGGGTCCCCAAGTATTTTCAGTCTTGGGGCGTGTTGTGAGACCACACAACAACTTGCAACCACTAAAACCAAATTTAAATCAAAGTTGAAATTAAATCACTAGTTGTAAATTAAAAATTATACAAATTTTAAAACAATAACTTCTACCTTTACCTAGATTATGGCATAAAAAAGTAAAACTCCATCGAAAACATCCGTGTGTGCTCTGATTAATTCCAGTTTTTGGAATTTAGTAAAAAGAATCAGTTCATTAACATTGAACTACATAATATAGTAATCCTCCAAAGCCTTCCAGGGATAGAGTGCCTTGCTGCGAGTCAAGCGTCCATAGCCCCGACAAGGTTATTTCCGTAATTCCCCCAAACATAGCTCTACTGCTGGTCAGGCTTCCATAGCCCCGGTAGAGTTATTTGGATAGCCTAAAGAGTTGATATCATTTTTTTTTGATATAGCAATGATATCTCATTTTTCACTTTTGATATTGCAATAATAGCTCTTTTATCAACTTGCAAGTATTTAAGCACCGCTATTAGGTTGGGAATTACAGTGGTAGCGAAGGTTACTTTTTGATTTTTCAATCAATGTAAATTCGTTCATCAATTCACTACTTCCCAAAAACTTATTTAATGATTCCCTATAGGTGTGTGTTTCCAGCTAAATTTCACTAGTTTATGCCAAATCCTAGCTAACTGTAGCTCGCTATATGTTAAAAAATATGCTTAAATTAAAATTTAGCAATAGATAACTTAATCACCAAATTTAAATCTAAATTTAGAAACATTAGTTACCACCCTTCCAATTAAATTTCATGGCAACTACTAAAATTTCTGCTAACTATCTCAACTTGACGGCGCTACACTTCATTAATGGATCAAAATGTCATAATTACCTTGAAACATGATCACATTATTTTGCATTAAATTCGCACGCCTTACTCAACACGTATTCTCCCTTCAACTTACTCGGGTGATGACGTGTACTACCTTGCCGACTTCATTCTCCTGTATAGTCCACACACATAACACCTCCATAATTAATACGACTTGTTTAAACCATTTGAAATGACCACTATTAATTTTGAAATCTTCAACTTGCTTGATTCACAATCTTCGTACTGCTCAAATTTGAAGCAATTTCACCAAATATATGTAAAGAATTAATTTGATTTAACCTTTAATTATGAAGATTATTATTCAACTGCCACCTCGTATACAATTTCCCAAAAAACAATTACTCAAGGCAACTATGTACTGCAACTTTGCTTACGACTTCCTATAAATTCGTGTATTTCTTCTCGAATTCTCCACACTTCTCTTTTCTTTCTTTTTTATTTTCTGTAAATCCACTCTGTTATGTGTCTTTGCATTTGCTTTTTAGCCATGGATACTTCAATTTTCTTAGGTTGTTCTCGTAGATAGAATGTTTTCTTAGGGAGAATCACACCACAAAGGCTTGAAAAGGTTTTCATCATTAGGACTTCTAGTTTCACTGTGCCAAATTTATGCTTAGTCCTTGGGGAAAGATATGTTGCGTCCAACCGCTACTTTCATTTTTACTCTGACATAGCTTCTCACTTGTAGCATCACTTCTGGACATTGGGTTACCTGTTGAAGACGTTCGCATTGCTACCAACTTAATAGTGAAGCCCAAATTCTTGGAGAATCTGGATACCATCTTAGTTGTTGCACATCCGACCATTGGGATTCCCTCCATGGATGATATTCCTCGGTTCCTGGAACACGGGGAAGTGGTTCCACTTCGGCCCTTTCTTATTGATCTCCATATCCAAGAATTTGAAACTCATCGGGAACTTCGCCTACATAGGGTATTTGGCTATGATAAAAGAGGCATCCTAGATCAACTGAATGACTACTATTGTCCGCAACTTTGCTCACTTCGCCTTTTGAATCTTTTTTTTATGATTTTTTTGAATGAGGATTTTGATATCTGATGTATATACGTGATATACACATATATATATCCCTTTCTGGTATCTTTTAAAAGCGTGTTTTACTATGCATGGCTTTATTGTTTCTCCTTTTTTAGTTTAGTTTTGCAAAATATTCAAATGAATTTCACTCTCATGCATAAGATAAATTTAAGTAGGATTTGTTAATGTAGATGCCACGAAAAAGAAAAGAACAAAATGAAACAAGAAAAATAAACAAGCACAAAGAAAAAACCCCTAAAATAAAACTAAAAAACTAAAAAACTAAAAAAAAAAACTAACCCTAACTACCCTAACTCTATCATCACAAAAAGATTAACTCTAATAAAGCAATTTATTTCAATTTCTATGGCTATTTCCTCTATAGTTTTAGTGCGAATTACAACATATTTGTCTTTAAATTCTCTTATCAAAATTTTCAATATTCTACTGTACCAATGGAATATCTTAAATTTTCTACGTTTAAACATCATAAATTCAAAAGTGTACTTACCCAAAATTTGGCTCAAATGTATGAAAACGATCTCATTAGAGACCGATGGCACACATTTCGTCTGATGCAACAATACTGTACCTTCTCCCAGCCCTGGTCCATTTCTATGAACGGTTGCGTTTATTTCTCTGTTTCCTTCTCTTCTGAAAATTTTCATATCTTCGGTCCTGTCTTCACTTTGCATTTTGTTAGACCAAGATATATCACTATTTATATTGCTATCAGAAAGAGAAAAAGTAAAAACTTGATATTCTGTATCTTGTATAAAATCAAGAAAATGTCTTTTTATAGTTGGTGAATTTTGAACTTGAATTACAATACATGCGTTTCCCGCTCCATCTCATTATCTGCATTTTCCACATATATAGGGAATGATGATTCATCCATGTCATTTCCTTGTTTGTGATGAAATATCTTTGAATCTCGACATTCCCGCTTATTTCCCTGCAAAGCGTTAGAATTTTCTTTATAATAATCACAATTTTCTAACTGTTTTGGTTTATTGGTTAATTTTTTAATATTTCCAACTCCACTAGGGAAAAATATTTTTCTCATTAACAATCCCTTTCTTTTAGTGGTTAAAACTTCTTTTGTTAACGAAATTGCTCCACTTATGGCCAAACTTACCCTAGTTAAAAAATTTTCACACTCAAGTTCACCGTAATCAGTCGTATCATGAATTCTACACTTGGTGACTCTCCCAAAAGTAAACAAACTCAAAGGATGCAGTTTCTGATTAAATATTTTTCAAATTTTTCCAATTTCCATAGTGAAAACCAACTTGCATTCAATTTCTCATTTACAAGCTTCTTTCCAAACTTAGAATTAACATTTCAAAGCATAAATCTCCAATTCCAAAGGATGAAACCTAAAATATCAAAGAAAAGCTACCCTCCTTCTAGCGCCAGTTCCTGTTGACGATGATTTTACTCGCACAAAATAGGTCAAATAAAATATCCACAGACAAGACCACGAAGAGCCTATCCTTCTTGAAAGATATGGAACAAAGAAAACCTAAAGGGAAATTTTGCAATCACAGGACAAAGATTGGCTTTCGTTCAATCCCAAGTCTCCGATAACCAGGTCATGGTTGCACTAGGGTTGCTCTCAGGTAATGATGTGATATTGCTGTTAATCTCAAAGGGACTATTGTTCATCTTTGAACATTTTAGATAACATTCTAAATTGAGACGATAAGCTCGAACATCATGAAACGAAAAGATTTACCATAACATTTTATGAAACATCACAAATTCCTTGCTATCACTTAAGTAGATTTAGCATTAAGCATTCAACAACTTCATGGAAAATAAAATATTTTCAACAAAATTCTTTCCATTCATTTTTTTTTTGGAACATTTTCAAATATTAACATCTATTCTAAAACAAAATATAAAAAATATTGAAAATAAAAGTTTCTCCCAGTTATTCTCCATGGATGCCCCAAAGAATTAATTAAAACAGAGCAAACCGCTTTATATTTCACTAGATTGCTTCACAACTACGTATAAAATGGTGCAAGCTTTTAAAGAGAGGGTTTCGTTTATGGACACTGAGTAGGTTCTGTATGCACCCTTAAATGGCGCAACATATAGTCTTGTTCGACCGAACTTACAAAACTAGCTACAAAAGATATTGAGATAGGTAGCTATCCATAAAGCTCTAATATAAATTAATGTCTATGTGCCTACAAAGTTTTACGCTGGAATGGTTCAGAAAATAGGAAAAAAAGAACAAAACTTAAAAAAGTTTATGCTCCTCCGACATCCACAAATTCGTTACTTAAAATAAAAATGAAGCATCCTCTAGCCTTTTATAGAACACAAGGCTCAGATAGTATAAGACAACTACATGAGAGGAAATCTAAGGGACCAATCTCATCAAGGCACATGGAATATTGTGACCAATAGGAGAATTGCAATTGAAGTCAATGGAAGTCAAATCCAATTACTCGTTGAAGCTCTTCGGGTTCTAATTTTTTATCTGGAAGATTTTCCAGGATGATACTTCAAATCATGATAATATGTAGGGGCTTCCCATATATTTAGAATGATAAGGTGGAATTTTCGCCCCCTACACTTCGCTTGGCTCTAGTTCTGTCACTCTCGGGAATGGGTTCTCTCAAAAATTGGAATTTTCTCCCACAACATGTGAAATACCGAGATCCCCAACATTCCGGTGGACTCAAAGCCATCTGCATTATCACCTCCCAAGGTGATTGAACTAGACTGACAATTATTCCTTCAATGATTCAAGTTTTCCTGACCGTCCATACTCGAGCTTTGCATCACAATCAATATCTCTTGCAATCACAAATTCCATATATTAAATCCCTTTTTAAAAACAAAAATTATAACATCTCATGTAAATAAAACCATTATTCAAGTGTTAGTACAAAAATCTCATAATTAACACGCCTTTCAAAAAGCATATCATAAATCCTTGTACATATATTGGATCACCGGGATCATTAGACAAATTAAAAATTTTTAACATTACATTTCACATTGCAACTCGGTACCCGGTACCCAATATTCAGCTTTACCCACTTACTTTCCCGAACCTTGGTTATACCAAAACTCAACTATACCGGACTCCTTATCGGAAAGCTTCATATCAAACTGCTTCATACTGGACCAAAGTCTTTCGATTGAACTTCACATTACCTTTCGCCTTTTCTGTGTTTTTGGTACCCGATATCTAGTGCATGAAACAATTACAATACGAAGTACTTTCTTATTATCAAACATTTCTCTTCCTTTCTTCACTTCTGATGATCTTCCAATTAGTTAGCTCCTACTATAAGAGTTATATTTTTCACTTGGGTCCCCAAGTCTTTTCAGTTTTGGGGCATGTTGTGAGACCACACAACACAAGCTCCATGGACTTACCTTAGTTACCTCTTTAGACTTGCCTCATTACTTGGATCCATTCTGAGCAATCTACTTGGGACCTTGTCTTCAATGCCATATAGCCCCACAATTCCATGAGACTTGGAATCTTTGAACCTAATGCAACATTTGACTCCTCAAGGAAACTTGAGGGTGTTCCCAACACAACACCCCTCTCAATCCATTACCATGGATTCCCAGTTCCACATCACACACCCACATAGCTCGCCCATCTCTCAAGCTCCAATAATTTGACATAGACAACCCTCATGTTGATCATCTCCCCACCATGTGGGGGTTTGGATACTCCAATTCACCAGTTTCGAGTCTTGGACAAATCCCTTGGAGTCATCCTCTACATTGGCTTAACTACTCTACTTCATTGGGATAGGGACTCAATGTATGCATCAACTAGTAAACCTCACCACCTTGTGATAAGGTGGAGCTACTCTTCTTCACTCCTAAAATCCATGTAGAACACCTAGCTTCCCTCAAGCTTAAGTGGCAGGATTACTTTTGTTCATCCCTATGGGAGGTGTCCCTATTCACCCCATTGGCTCCTAGTACCCCTAAACACCTGTGTGCACTCCTGGCACTTTATTGCTTCAACCAACACTACACCCTTATAATACCTTTTCAATTGATTACCAAACATATGTAGGTTGATGCCTTGGTTAGTCCAACCACAACTTTTGCTTTGGTCCACTATCCCAACTTTCAATTTTAGCTACTACTCCAATGTTTGGTATGGATAAGTCCAACTCCCAAAGTGTTCCTAAGTCCTCCAAACTCTGCCTTCGAAATATCTACTTCAATCTTACTTCACAACTTTGGACTCCAAGTCCAACTCTGCAAGAACACCTTCCCGACCCTGTCACTAGTCCTAGTTCTGGGTCCTATCCTAACCTTGGTGCACCCTCGACACACTGTTGGAGCACCTTGCTGACACCTCTAGTACCACTTCCTAGCATTATGGACTCCAAGTCCAATTTTTGATCCAAGAAAAACTCAACCTCCTTTTGGCTCTCCATTGGACCTAGTTAGATGTTGGCCCCATGCATACTTGGTGATCCCACTTTTGGGATCTTGAGTTCCAAACCCAATTTTGCACTTGGAGCACCCCTAGCTCTATTTTGGAGCACCTAGCACCCTTGCTGGAACACCTTGTGTAACCAACTTTGGAATGCCTAGTTCCACCCTTGGGTCCAACCCTGTACCTTTGTTGTAGCGCTTAGTTCCAACCTTTGGAACACCCTGACACTCTAATTTGGGATGCCCTACTCCACTTTTGGAGCGTTCCTGACACTCTTTTTAGGACTGCCTTGCAAGTCCGCTTTTTCCCTTGGAGCACTCATCCCATGAGCTCAAGTCCCCTTATATCCTCCCCCACTCCAAAACAAGTGACACCCTTAACATTGGTCCATTCGACTGCAAACATCCTTTCTTGCTTCCTAGAAGACTTGTTGGAAGGATATTTGGATGCATACCCTACATTCAGACTTCTACTCCAATTTCCACAACCTGTACTTAACACCTTTCTGAAACTTCCATACTTGGTGTTGCCAGCATACCCATACTGACCTCCATTGCAAGAGTCCTATCCTTGACTTCTCCTCGACAACCATGAATCCTACTCACTACCCTTCTCTTTTATTATGCAAAGAACTCCTTCCGTCCTTGACTTATCTCCATGCTGCTAGTCCCTAACTCAACAACCACTTTAAGAACCCTGATTTGACTAATCCACTAAGCTGTATATCTCCCAGATATAAAATATGATTTAGTATCTTTCCACAAGTTTTATTTTTATTAATGAATATTGTTGGTACATATAATTTATAGTGATATATAAGAGACATATATACAACATTTCTCTCTCTCTCTCTCTCTCTCTCTCTCTCTCTCTCTCTCTCCTCTCTCTTTAATGAAAGGTTTTGTTAATTTATATTCATTCCCCAAAACACTAATTCTATTTCTTTATTTGAGCTTTCAAAATTTCAAAACTTATTTTCTATTAAGCCTTGATCGATAAAACAACAAAATTCCTTATATTGTTTTCTAGAGGATGAGGTGATTTGTATATGAATACATATAAATATGTCACTCTTAGCTATATATGAAAGGGTGTTTCTAATGCGATTCAAAATTGTCAAGAAAGTGTTGTGGAGGAAATAAGTTAAAATGCTTTGTTTATACAGTAGTTGGACACAAATCATTCTCATGATTAAGGATCTGAATATTACAAGAAATAAATATATTAAGGTCGTATTTGTTGTTTTTGAAGGATAATCAATCATCTACCTTGAAAAAGTGTTGTAGTATTTAGAAGTAAGGTTGAAAAAATTAAATGGAACGAGTTTGGTTTCAAAGGTTGTGGCATACCATCCATTGTGCATCAGAAGCACAATTATAGGAGATGATAAATATGAACAAACTAGACAAAACAATGGGAGGAAACAATGTGTAAACAATCTTGGTATCAATTGGGTACCATTGAGGATTATTCATGAAGTTGAACACAAATTATTTGGGTGGGCAGGATGCATAAAATTAATTGAAAAATACATCATTTGGTTGCATTAATGCAGTATAAGCTTTTGTCTCTAAAAATTTATCTTCAACATCCATAAATATATCAATTTCTAGGATTATCCAAATCATGTTGATTTCTCTAGATTGTAAGGGTTGATCATTTTGTAAAAGCTCTATTATCTTATTAGTAGTTCTAGTTGATATTATAAATATCTCTCTTAGCTATATGTGAAAGGGTGTTTCTAACATGATTCAAAATTGTCAAGAAAGTATTGTGGAGGAAATAAGTTAAAATGTTTTGTTTACACACTAGTTGGACACAAATATTTCAGAAGATGAAGGATTTGAATATTACAATAAATAAAGATATGAACTATTATCAATCATCTGCCTCGATAAAGTCTTGTAGTATTAAGAAGGCAAGGTTGAAAAAATTAAATGGAATGAGTTTATCTTCAAAGGTTGTGGTATACCATCCATTGTGCATCAAAACAACAATTATAGGAGATGATAAATATGAACAAACTAGATAAAATAATGAGAGGAAACAATGTGTGAATATTCTTGGTATCAATTGGGCACCATTGAGGGGTATTCATGAAGTTGAATGCAAATTATTTGGGTATTAACCATATGAAAAATAAATATATCAATGTACATGAAAAAAAAAGGAATGACAATATGTAGTATATGACATCACTAAGACACATTTATGAACATCCAGATGGATTTATGATCTAAGTACAATATTAATTGTAAGCAAATTTAATATAACAATATTTGTAAGCGGCTTCACATACTTTTGAGGGTGAATTCAAAGATGGGTGATGTGTTATCAACCTTGTCTTATGATATTATGATGTATCATGTAGTAGTTAGATGACACACATCACTTGGTATGATATATTGAAGGATTTTTTTTTGGTTAATGTAGATGTTAGATGATACACATCACTTCAATACTACTATATAAGTGATGAGACATGAAGAGAGCAATCATTATTATCATGATGTGAGATATTGAGAAAGTTTATTTGGTAGGCATTCATATTTAGGTGATAATCCAAAAGGTATGAGAATCAATTGAATGCTTAAACCTAATAGGCTTTGTGGGCTCTTATATTAATAAATATTCAAATGGATCATCACATAAGTTTAATTGTATGATGTAACCCTACTTTCAAGGTATTCTTTTTATTATATTAAACATTCAGGTGCACTTGTACTATAATTTTTTTTTTGAACTTTTGTTGTATCTTTATATTTTTATAATTAAAAAAATTCTTACTTCCTTTAGAGTCTAAATCGAAACATAAATGGAATTCTTAAAAATATGTTTCAAATTCAAAATAAATAATTTTCAAAGATGATGTTTATAGAAAATAATAAAGAGGGAAAGGGATAGAAGTTGTAATCTTTTTGATGTTTCATGTGACTTTGTTGTTTTTTTTAGATGATGAATTAGGGATTTTTCCTTAACAATTTTATCTTCTTTGTTGTTGGGCTTTGTATCAAGTGGGCTAATCCATACATCGTTCCATCTAGTATATTGTGATAACATTAATATGTTTGTGATATTGTCTCTGTAGCATTAGTGTCTTGCAAGACTATGGCAATGTCTTTTATGATCTTATAACCAATAAAGTGTAATAAAAAATTGATATTTGGGATGGGGTGGTGTTATAATTGCCTTTCGGGACTTGCTTTCTAGGGTTTTGAATAATAAAACTTTCTTACTACCAATTGAGTCCCATAAAAGTGAAGATTGTATGCCTTAGGAGATGTGTTGGGTGAATACAAGGTGAATGTCATGTTAGTTGTTAAAACTAGAGTAGTGACTTCCTATTGTGCTTCTTGATGCCAATTACTACCTTCTTTTACCAATTGTGTTTTTTCGTGTGTGCTTAAATGATTCTAAGTGCCATTGGATCTTATGCCATGCATTCATACAATTACTACTTCGTTCACTAAGCATTACATAACCATTTGAATGTGGGAGAGGATAGACATGCAAAGTGAAATCAAAAGGTAGAAGCTGAAAAAAAAAAGAAAGTTTTTAATTGTTGTATATGAGATAGTGTGTAGTATCATTTTGGGGATAGGATTGTGGGTGCAATAGCTCTCATGATAGTTAGATGACCAAAGAGTGAAGGAGAGCATGTTTTTTAGGTATGAAAGGGTTATTAGTGTCATAGACACAAATTTAAGGACTATTAGTGCATTAGATGATTAAAAATGATCATTATCATACTTATTAAACAAAAAAATACTCAACAAGAGAAAAATGTGAAATAGTCACTTTTTATTTCTATATATACCTTTCATACATATCTTATGTGTTTCAAATATATTACTCTTAATATATTTTCAATGTTGAATGATTTGGTAAAATGTGTGATAACAAACTTTCTAGAATATAGAGGGAGGGTAAGAGAGACAAGACTCACATACCAATTCATGAGTTAAAACATTGAAAATATCAATGACTAAGGTACAAATATTTGTCTTGAAGAAAAAAATTGAAACTTAATTCAAATATTTGTTTTATTATTATATTTTTTTCATGGTATATTTTTGCTTATATTGATTGTGTAAAATATATTTGTAATAAATAAAATACATTAAGAATGGTAAATTAGTTTTAGTTAATAAAATACATTAAGAATGATAAATTTAATAATTTTGTATTTTATAAAATATAATTATTCATAAAATAATAGAGGTATTCTCATAATGATCACCATTTATAGATCTTCATGCTATCAATTGTATGAAAACCTTAAAAAACATAATTTAATACCTCCAATGGATTCTATA